>CATIWF010118094.1:0-13999 GCA_949630135.1 Balakata baccata
TTTTTTTTTTTATGTTTTGAATTTCGATTTAATTTTATTATTATTCTTCTTTAATGATTCAATCATCTACCATATTTTGTTTTTTATTAAAAATTGAACAAAGATATACTCAAAATATACTAAATATATTCCAAAAATATACCGTCTAAAGTATATTTTATAATAATTTTCAGCTTTTAATCATATTTTAGAGTGACTTTCAAATTTAGGTGTTAATATAATTTAAAAAAAAAATTCAGCAAAATTGAAAAAATCTTTCAGGGAAAATAAAAATATGTATTTATTTTTTTGGTAATTTTGTAAAATTTCTTTAAAGGCTCCCTCTTGCACGCATAGATCCATTACAAATCTATGGTCCAAACGTCCAAACCAATGAGCAAGTATCCGAATATTGAGCCAAAATATTATAATTCAAACTTAGTCCAATTTAATTTAATTTTTTTTTAACTTGTACAAGTCTCAAATCGATCAAATCTCATAGAAAACAGACATCATGCATTCTCAATCAAGCTTTCTATTGTACAATATTCAATAGAAGTGTAAGTGATGCAAAAGCACCCCATAACAATAGTAAAGAATATCAAACAAATTACCATAGCCCGATATCGACATTCTAATGGGCAGAAAGAGGCTTATATCATGTAAATACTACATACAGTATGACAAAATTTCTTTAGATGTGCGCTAAACTTCAAAATTTATACCACTGCTACACAATTTACAACTGCCAACATACTACAATAATACATACAATTTGATTATAAAAGCGCTTGCACGCTGAGCCATTCCTGTATATAAGCATTTCACCCAACAGTCGAATTCCCGAGGATCGACCAGGGTCAACATGCCAACCAATATCTTCAACAAATGCGTGTGAAGGAAATCAAATGGGAGAAAGAAGATTATACATGACTACAGTGTATAGGGGCAAAGATCATGCAGATTGAAGATGTTGCTTTTCACTTTTAAGGGAGTAAATGTGTATCCACAGCATTTCAAGGCATTAACCCACCCACTGAGATGCTGCATGTAAACAAGTTTTCTTAAGAATCGCTCCAGCTGTCTGTATCATCATCTTCATCACTTCCAGCCAATGCCTATTTCATAACAAATTTAATGCCATACATTTAAATCACCCACACATAAACACAAGATGCAAGCATGTGCTGACATAGACACACGCTTAGTGAAAGAAAAAGAAAGTGAGAGAGACCTGGCGAATTGCATTTGCCTTCTCCAAGATGGCAGCAACCTTCAAGTTAGTTTTTGGACCTTGAATGCCCTGAATACTAGGCCTCGTCACTGCTGTAGGCTTCAAGTTAAAGGACTGCAGGGAAAAAAAATTGAGACAAAGGAGATTCATAATTTGATGCCAAAAAAATAAATAAGTAAATAAGTAAACAAAACATTGAAAAAAAGCAGGAAGGAGGTCTAACCCTGGTTCTAATCTGTTCTAGTAATGAATCTCTTTCATCTACCTTTGGTCCAACCCGAGATTGAACTCGTTCTGTTACCTTCCTCAACTGCATAAGGTTCAAAGAAATTAAAAAAAAAAACTTTTGCAGGCGTAAGATATCAGAAACAACAGGTTTTAAATAAGAATGAACAAATCACCCTTACCTTGCTTTTATCATGTGCAGCAACAGCATCAATTAGAGGATTTCGAGGACGAGGAAGCTTGCTCCCATTTGGCTTTCCAACTTCATAGGTTGGTGGCAGAGCTAATGAACTTGGTGGCCATGTTTCCCCATGCATGGTTACTAAATCATGCTGAGGTTGCTCTTCCATCCTAGTTGGTGGCAACACAGATTTGTCCAAATAATTTTGTTCAACTTCTGAACTTTGCAAACTGTGTTCAGATACCTTTGCCTCTGAAATTGATTCTGGCATCACCTGGTTCAATGATTTGGTTTGAGAGCCATGTGAGGATACAGGATCATGTTCAGTGGGTTTATCTTCCACAGTTACCACTGTTGATAATAGGTATGCACTAGATTTTAATGGATTTCCTCCTGGTGCACGGAAATCAACCTCAGGCCTCTCATTCATTGTTTCTGGTAAATTCAAGAATGGGTTCAAGGACTGTGTTGCCTCTGGTGGAAGAAGACCCTGTTGATTGGTAGCATCTCTAACGGAAGTTGGCATCCCCAATGAGAGCGGAGTTGGCTGCATGGAATTTACCTCGTACTCAGCAGCAGAAAGGTGTTTTGAATTCTGAATATTGTCAGAAGCAACACACAAAAATGGGTTTGAACCACACGTAATCTCTACAACTGCTGAGAGAGAATCAGATTGAGATTTCTCATCAGCTATAGAGGGCTGCATTGGCAAAAATGTGTCCTTACCATGACCAATCCATTCTCCCTGTGAAGCAAGTGAAGTTGGTTGAAACTTCCCCATTCTCCACTGCATGGGAGGTAGAGGTGGCAGTGGTGGCATTTCTTCCAAATTCTCAGGGAGCGGACCCAAGCTAGGAAAGATAGAATCAAATGGATTCCTTGACAGTGCAGTACCACTGAGTTTATGACCTACTGATTGCACTAAAAGCTCTTCAGTCGGAAGAGCTTCTTGTCTGGAAGTAGCACCAAGGCATCTTTCCTGACCAATGTCACTCACACTCTGTATCTGTTCAGACTGCAAATCTAATGACCTAGAACTAGCTTCATCTACTTGCAAACACCCCAAGTCATGTTGATCAAATTGCAGCTTCAGTGAATGATCAGAAGGAATTCCAGAATCAGCAAGGTGACAGGAAGGTGAATGCCGAATATTTAATGACTCAGAATTAGCATCATGCATGTCTGCAGATGGAGACTCCGAAAAGGTTTGATCAGCTTGCAATTCCACAGAGTGTTCTATAGAAGTTTCTACCCCTTGGAGACAGAAGGTACGTGAACATGCAGCATCTTCACAAGCATCCTCAGAATGATCCAAAGAGGCATGTTTTGATTCCACCTCCTGGTTGCTCCATACTGAAGATGGTACTGCATTGGCATCACTGAGATAAGAGCTGTTTTCTTCTTGATACATGAGAGCTGACTTGTCAATATATTCAAGCGCTTGTACATTCAAATTGCCAACAGAGATCGATTCAGATACATGGGACTTTGACTCCGTAGGAGCAACTTCCAGTTGTTTTACTTCCTCCTGTTCCTTAAGTTCTGTACAATGTTCGGGCAGAACTACTTCATTATTGTCCAACCCATTCGGATGTGGATCCTCATTTCTAGATAGGGACTCTTGAATATCTAGAAGATCACTAGATTTAGAACAAACCAAATCTGAAGGCAGACAACTAGCATCATTAACATGATCCTCAGCACCAGTGGTAACACCAACAGTAACTGGGGATGCATCCGCATCTTCATCTACTTTCAGATGACCAAGGTCTGATTTATCTGAATAATTGGCTGGATGCTCAAAAGGAACAGAATCTTCTCCCATTTTATCCACCTTGTCAGTGCATCCATCCATATCAGCTGCCCCAGATATCACTTCAAGTCTCATTATATTCTCCTTAGAATATGTAACCCCTACTTCTTTCAAGTCATGTTCAACTTGTGAAATATTAACTGCTATTTCTGAGGATTGATTCTTGTCAATGCTGTCAAGGTCTGGAGTTACTGCCGTGTTTATTAACTTTTCCGAATTATCATCTGTTGCCGCAATGACATCATCAACTTCAGAATTTACTTGAGTAGGCTCTAAAACATCTGAATTGTCAGATGTGAGTGCGATATCTGAATCCACTTCAGCTTTTGACAAAACTAAGCAGGGGAACTGCTCCTTTGATGGTGAAATTATGGTATGTGGAGAGCCAATTTTAACTGCAACCAAATTTTTATCACAAATTCCATCTGCATATTTTGTTTGATGCTCTTCATTAACAGAACCTGGTGAAATTACTGAGTCTGGGACGCCAAATTTCCCTTCGACCAAATTCTCATCATAAATTCCATCTGCATAATCAGTTTGAAACACATGATACACAGCATCATCATCCCCTTCCTTTTGCAGATCTGACATGTCTGCCATACACACAAACATGTGTGTATCATCATGATCCAACTCTTCTGCAAGACAATCATTGGAAGAAACTGCAAGTGAACTAAGAACTGTCTGGGAAGGAATATCAGATATTACCACTAAAGAAACAGGTAAAGCACTCTCATTTTGGTCTGTGTTTGATATTTTAGAACCGTGTTTAATATAGTCCGAGGGTATTTCATCTAATTCAGTTTCTACAGAGGAAATTACAACTGAATTCGCAATTGGAACAGAGGGTGGAAGCAAAGCATTCAAATCTGAAACATATGAAGTACAAGATGCTTTTCTGGCATTCGGGGTTCTGTCTTCGTTAGTGCATATAAGCTCACTGGAATCATTTCCTTGATTCTCCAAATTAACAAATTGATGGTCCATGGGTGAATCTATAATCTTTGCAGCAGAATTTTCTGAAGAAGACACTTTGGCTGCCCCTTCACTGTCAGATGGTGCATTCTCAGCCAAATTGCTAACAGAATCAGAGAAGGAAAAACTAGATACCCCTTTCTTAAAGGAGCTCTTCCCATCATCAGACATGGAAGAGTTTCCAAATGACTGGGAGTCAGAAAAATTAGCTCGTACATCCAAATGCTCTTCGTTTGCATCAGAATCTGTCCCATGTCTCCCTACCATCAAGAAACCAATATCGCTTTTAGGTTTATACTCATTATCTGTTTCCATTTCTGACTCCACTGTAGTGAGAGCATCCATGTAGTTGTCCAACTCGCTCATCAAATCATCAGATTGGTCCCCATCTAAACTTCCCTCTGTTTTTCTGTCTTCATCAACTGCCAATTCATCTTCAATTGCCATCTTATGAATGATACAAGGAGATTCATCGGCCTCACCTCCAGAAAATGGGTCAGTGACCTTCACAAATTCTCTATTCATAGCCTCATTTAATTCAGGTGTGACAGGTTTTACTACAACTTCTTGTGAAGTAGGAGATGAACAGTTACTTTCCCTTCCTTGTGAAGATTTCTTTGAAGGACTTAAAGCACTGATCTCAATGATTTCAAGCCCTGAGTCACTAGAATTATCCAATGTCAATCTCAACGGTGGTGGATTGACAGAAACCTCACGAACTACTTTATGTTCTGGTGAAGGAGTCCCTAGGAATCTCTCCATGTAACTTTTTCCAGGTTTTGGATCGAATGGAAATCCATTTAGTTGCCTTCTCTTCAATTTCACAAGACGGGCTGGGTCAGAATAAGCGTTCTCAACACACTCCTCCAAAAATAACTGATGCAATCTGCACCATTTGGCAGTAAATAATGTGACCAATCCAACACATATAATATTTGCCTATTTGGCAACTTAAACAAAAATGACCTACTACACAAACATTGGGATAAGAGCCTTACTTGGCATGCGATGTTAGCACAACTTCTGGGGTTTCTCCATTCCTCCACCGTGCTCCTTTCTTCTGCCACAGATAAAGGACCAAAAATCACACCTTCAGGATTATCAATACACAATTTCAATCATATAGCATTGGAAATAAACATGAGTTTATGCCGCTATGTTGACTGGCATAGGCATCACTATAGCTAGCCTATAATAGATAGCTAAAAACATATTCCTTTCTTCTATCAAAGGCAGGACAACTATTTTTTAGTTGTCTTAATATTGAGAACTCATAGCCTACTCAATATACAACTCTGTTTATTGAAATAGAATAAGTCAAACTTCCAAAGTATGAAGCCTCTGCTGTTACTTCATTGATCACAATCTCACATAGAGACCACACCATCTCTATGATGATCACCACTAATTGCAGCTACCATTCACATGAGGCTATATAGGGGACTGAATAAATGTAAAACCTAACATTATAGTATTGACAATAACAAATAATTCAAACAAACCCCAACATGAAGTTCATCACAAATGCAAGATACAAATAAAATTGGGACTCCACAAAGTTAAGCCCAGGAGATGCATCAGTAGCAAGAATCATAGATATCTACAAAAGGAAGAAGTAAAAGAAAAATTAAAGAGAAGAGAAAAGAAAAGATAATGATGAAGGAAAGAAGCAAAATAATCCTCTGAGAAAGGTTAAGCTCAAATGTCAATCAGATTACAATTTAACTCAAAAGGAAGTGAAACAGTAAGGAAGACCGTGGATTCTGTCTATCCTATAATCAAGGTTTTCCACTAGAATCAATTTAAAAGACAGGACTACTCAATGGATTATACAAACTAAGTACAGTTATGAGTCTCAATTTTCTCTTTAAGTTATAACGTGGCAGCAAGAAACTGCAACTCCACTGCCTCTAAATCAACTCTGGGTCGGTTCTCTCCATGTCATAGTAAACAAGTTTCACAGGAAAATGAAGCCGATTGCTCAAACAAAAGTCTGTCAGAAAAAATATCCTGACAACAAGAACAAGCACACAACAAGAATTTCTGATTCGCTGCATACCTTCACTTTCCGGTTTTTCTTCTCTCTGTGAATTTCAGCTGTTGGTACTCCATATGATGCTGCTTCAACTTTAAAGAATGATGGATCAGTATAACGCTTCAAACAGGCTCCAGCCCCAGCAACATCAAACCTGATGGAATCCAGACGAAAATGAGTTTTTACCCTCAACTAGAACGATATGCCTCCTAACTCAACATAAAGATTTAAGGGGAAAAAAAAGGAAAAAATCTAAAAATCTAAAATCATACTTGTCCAGAAGGAATAACCGTGGGGGGCCACGACATTCCTCATAAGAATCCATTACAAAACGAGGTAAGTCTCCACGTGTGATCATATTTTGTTCCATGCGTAAATTAGGATGCCAATCAACACCTACAAGAATAATCATGCATTTGAATAACAATGCCTTTAAATTGGGAAATCAAATGTTAATGGTTTTCTTTCTATTAATTGGACATGAGAACCCTAACGTTTCCAGAAGAGTAAATCATTCATGTACAGAATACATATATATGGTAATTATAGCCGTTTTGAATGGACACAGCCAATATGGTACTTACAAACATTTTTGAATGGAAGAACAGAGACAATATGATCTTATAACTTGTCCTGACTGTAAAACAATGAATGATCATTTCTATTACAATGTGAATGTGAATTGCCTTGATATGAGCATGCAGATGGGAGCATTAATGAACTACTCTACATCAACGTGCAGCAATGAGAACAATCAAGCACCCTTGAGAATAAACACATAAACAATGTCCTAGGAAGGAAAATTGCACTTCAGTGATAAAATCAAGTAATATCATTATTACAATTCATACGAAAATAATTTGAAAAGCCATAATATTAGATAAATGGTAAATGAAAGTAATTTTAAATGTAAGTTTCAGTGAAAAAGTGCCATTACAACCTCTTCTTTTTCAGGAGAAAAAAAAAACGATGGCCTTCTAGGGTCATTAGCACCCAAACCAATCATCACAAATGAGAAAACGTTGCTGATTTTCAATTTTTAGCAATGTCAAATTAATACAAGCACTAAAAATCCCACATCCCTGGTTGCTCAAGTAAATGTTTTTGACAGTCCAACTAACGCCATGAACTTACCAGAAAGAAACAGTGAGCACTACATACAAAATTAAACATGTGCAAAGTTTCTAACCTGCATTAGTAAAGAATGGTGTCTGATCAGTTTGAGTGAGAAATGCCTTTTCAATTGAAGGAAATTCAGCTTCGAGCTGCTGAACACGAGCCATTAGGCCATGGCCTCTAGCTGCAGTTGCCATTACTTCTTCATGCAAGTCATGAAATACCTCAGCAGCAAATCTTTAAGATGCACAAGAATAAGAAATTAATACACATTTCTTACTGTGTGATTCCAAAGTCCTTATAATAAGCAAACAAAGATCAGACATTGTATACAAAACTCAATGAAAAAAAATCATTTTCACAAAAATATCAGGTTGTGGATGAATAAAATCTTTCAAGAGAAGATTCAATAACAGAGAAGCCAATATTTTCTAGTATCATGTAAAAGTGGAAGACCAATAGTAAATCTTGTTTGTAGTTTGAGTGATATCATGATCATGATGTTTAGGATTCAATAACAGAGAAGCCAATATTTTCTAGTGTCATGTAAAAGTGGAAGACCAATAGTAAAAAATTATTGCAAGGACCTAAACATCATGATCATGATATCACTCAAACTACAAACAAGATTTACAATACAAGCAAGCATAATCAACTAAATTCTCAAAAAAACATAAAACAAGTGAAACACAAGAAAAAAAAATCCAGTGCTGCAAATCTTACATACAACACTCAGCATCCAAAAACAACAAAATGTTCATTAATTGATTCTTGTTTGATTCCACATCGGGTGGGATTAGAAAATTAATAGAATTTATAATGGTTTGAACAATCATCTACCCTTGAGTTAACTTTTGGAAAGAGTTAGGTCCAAGTCCATTTATCTACCAAATTTTACATAGTATCAGAGCCAAGGTTTACAAGCAGTACAGTCTGCTATACTTTCATGCTCCAGGTGACCTCCTCTATATTGTACGCTTATAGTGGGACTGGGCATGAGACGGAAGTGTTGGATCTCACATCGGGTGGGATTAGAAAATTAATAGAGTTTATAATAGTTTGGATAATCATGTACCCTTGAGCTAGCCATTGATTTACCGAATTCTACAATTCTTAACATATTCGTCCAGTTATCAAGTCGAATCAAATTTAACCAGCACTTCAGGAGCCATCCCCAACTCCGTCCCTTCCCCTTCTGTTCTCACTTAACACCGTCGCTACAATATGATAGACTAATTCCGAACAAAAAATTATTAACAGATATATTTAGTCGATAAAGAAGCTATCTAATATCATAATCGGATTTACAACTAATTTCTCGATTAGATAAGCAACTTATTGCTAAATTCATACTGGAAAAATGTAATTTGAACTCAAAAAATGCCACAGAATCAGAATCCGGATCATATTTCTAAAACAGCGCAGACATTGTCGTTTCAACAGCATAACAATTCTAAGTCAATAGGAGCCCAAAAAGATTATAGAGCACACAACTAAAATTAATACAAACTCACGCTGCTAAGTGAATTGAAAATTCAACGCGAAGCTCGACCTAGCTAGCAAATTCAATAAAACAACCAAAATCCATCCCCAAACCAAACCAAACCTCTAAACTATAAATAAAATGAAGAGAGAGAAAGAGAGACTGACTCAGCTAGGTCACCAAGCTGACGCAAGACTCCGACAAGGCCAGCCATGGCAACACCTTCAAGAAGAGCTTCCGGATCATCTTTATCGGCAGCTCTATGAAGCTCCGGATCGGCCAAACCGCACTCATTTCTTACCTGATACCTCGTCAGCGGCATATTCACAATTCGCCACCAATGCTTTCCCTCCGAATATACTCCACCAACTGCGCCAGAAAAAGCTAATGCTCCTTCGTATCTGCCTCTGGTTCTTCGATTATTTTACAGGAATAGGATTTTCTTGGGCGCTCGGAGAAGAAAATGAATGAACGTACAGAAAGAAACTCACAACAGACAAGACGTGGGGAGAGCCTTGTGAAGTTGTGAGAGTGAGAGCGAGAGAGAGAGAGTTAATATTTTATATATTGTTATTTTAATTAATATGTCTAAAAAACTAAAAGTAATAATAATAAAATTAAAAGGAGAATTTAGAAGAGAATGAGTGAAACGGTGCAGGTGATTTTTTGGTGCAGTGTCGTTTAATCGGCGGATATGGTGCCGCTAGTGACGCACTTCTTGTATGGGATCATGTTATTAACTCACACGCCGTCACGCGTATTTTAACTATCTCGGTGGGTTTTAATTATCTGGTTTTGAGACCACTGAAGGAGTAGGTGCGGTTATTTTTAGATCATTTATATTGTTCCTGAATCGTGATCATCATTAAGTGGGCGATTAATTAGATCTCACATTAAAAAAAAAAAAAGTTAATTAATTGGCTTCCAAATTAAGCAATGATATTTTCTATTTTGATAATCATCAAATGTTATACATTTAAGCTTTAGAATATGACCAAGAGATAGAGAGATGACAATAAATAATGTAAGAGAAATTTGATTGCAATAGTTTGATATAATACACTAATATTTTTTTAATTATAAAAAATTTATAATTTATTTTTTATAATTTGATATAATATACTCTTCTTTTTAAATTTGAAAAATAATATAATACAATAGTAAAAAATATTTTTTTATTGAAAAAAGTATTAATCTCATAAATCAAATTTATAAAAAAATATTTATACAATATATTAAAAATTCAGAAAATAAATAATATAATTTTTAAATTTAAGAATACATCCAAATAATATATTTTTTAAATTTTAAAAAAAGTAAATAGTATTTTTTCCACGACTTAATTCAACTGAACCTATCTAGCAGAATTAGAATTGTGGGACCTATCGCAATTCCGTGTCTCTCCTCGGTCCTCACTCTAGGAGTGTGTAAAATTCAGATCAAACCAAATAATCCAAACCGATCTAATTCAAAATTTCAGTTTAATTCATAAAAATTTTATAATAAAAATCCCCAACTTTACCAATATTTACACATGTAAATCCAAATATGATATTTTTTTTCAAAACTATATATGTCAATAGATTGAAATTAATTTTGCTCGTATTGGATAAAATTTCGAAATGCAGCAAAATATTTTTATAAAAATTTTAAAATAGTTATTATATTTTCAGAATTTGAATTCAAAATTTTTAATTAAACTGGAATAATTTTATACGAACTCATCACGACCGCTTGACTAAATATGCTTACCTTTAGTTTGTTTATCCGAAAATTAAATCCCATGTCGCAAGTGAGGGAATCCTCAACATCAACAAATATGATTGGATTTTTTTTCTGCTGAGACCGTCGTTTTTGCTTGTTCTTTTGTGCTTCTACAACGAGCATTTTTAACCATATTAAGCCAAAGCTCACTCACCGGCACATACTCGTCATGGACGGTTCAGCATTCTTACTTGGGTCACTTGACAGTTTGGCCACACAAGCTTTCCCTTTTTCCTACTGACAGTACTACAACTTTTTCATGCTTCTTCGCTGGGCGGAATTAGGATTTGAGGTAAGAGCGGACAATAATAACTTCAATATAAAGGACTAAATATATATTATTTAGAATAACAATAAAAATTAGATATAATATCAACTATTTCTCCTTTAATGTTTATTCTTAGACATATAAAAGGTATTACATAAGACAATTTTAACTAAACATTCAAACATTTAAAATTATTATATGATAAATTAAAATACATTTTAATAAATAGTCAAATGAGAGCCGATAGTAAAAGAAAACTATATTATATATAAGTGTGGAAAAAAATGCAATAAAAAAGAAAAAAATAAGTATATAGTACAAAAAAATGGTTTTTTGGCAAAAATTTTGTATTTTAATAAGTAGCTAAATAAAAGAGTCAATGGTAAAAAAAAATCATATTATAGAAGTTCAAATATAAAAATGCAGTTGAAAAAATACAATAAAAAAAAGTGCAGAATGCAAAAAAATAATGTAAAATGAATAAATTTCATATATACAAAAATAAATATATTTCAATAAGGAGTCAAATGAGAAAGTCAATAATAAAATATAATCATATTATATAAGTTCAAATATAAAAATACGGCGAAAAAGTGTAACAAGGAAGAAAAATAAGTATAGAGTGCAAAAAAAAAATATTGTAAAATACATAAATTTCATATGTGCAAAAAAAAGTGAAAATTCAAAAAACAAACTTGTACAACTTTAAGTACGTGATATTTTTTTATACAAAACAAATCATGTGATTTGCATCGTTAACAATTTTAAGTACATATCACTAACGCTGTTAAAAAATGCTGATGTGACACAGATTCTCTCTTTATATGACTTTCTCTTTCCTACGTTACACTATCTTCTTTATCCTACGTTGCTTTTCACTAATTTAAAAATTGAAAAAAAAAAAAATCTAACTTTTCTCTTTCCTTTTCTCTTTCTTCACTTTAGTCACCTCCAACCTCAAGCACCAGGTACCCCATCGGCCACCTCGCCTTCAGCCTCAAGTGTCGGCCACCTTCCGTGCTATTTGCTATTTGTTGTTGTCATCGTTGCCTTTGCACTCCATCGCAAGTTTTCATCTCTTTTGCCGATCTCATTCCAATGAGAAAATTCAGGTGTTTCCCCACTCTCTTTGATAGATCCAAAGCTTTGCTTTCTCAATTCCTCATTTTCTTGTATATTTATGTTAATTTTTCTTAAGAAAATGAATGAAAATTGTTGAATATTGACTGAGTTTTGAATAAATAAGTGAGTCATAACCGAATTTGAAAATTAAATGGTGCTGAGTTTTTGAACAAATTTCTAATTTAGAATTTTTCATTACTGAAATTGCATGAAATTGGTATTGAGACATTTATTGATCCATGGATTTGAGATTTGAATTTTCTACAAATTCTAAATGATGGTGTTGATATGATGATATTGTTTAGATTTTCTTATTTCTGAAAATGAATTTTCTAGAAATTTTTTGTTTCTTGTTTGGAGAGTGAATTTTCTGGAATTGTTTGAATTATTTTGTTTATGAGATTGATTTTTTTTTTTTAGATTCATTATGGAAGTCAGTTTTCTTGTTTAGGATTTTTTTATATATTAATTTTCTTGTTTTTTATATGAATTTTAAGTCACTGCCTGTTTAAGGGAAGGGAGTGCCACTTTTTTAAGTTGACATATTTTTCAGTGGGGCCACTTATAATTTTTCAAAGTCATTAATTAAAATTAAAAAAGCATATAATAATTTACTAAGCTAAAAATGAAATTTGGCAAAGTGAATGGAGTTGATTATGATTTCCTCTACCTCTTTAAATTTTTTAATAAAAAATAAATTGTATTATTATATTTTTCTATGCTCACACCATACTTGTTTTCTAACAAAAATTAGAGCAATCATACTTGCTTCGTTTTCTACCTACCTCTAAAAATTGGTTAAATATACACTTGCTTGGCTTTTATTAATTATTTAATTAAATGGAAATCCCAACCTCCAATTTCTACTTCCATTTTTAGAATAAATTTGCATTCATGATTATATTTCATTATGCAAATTAGGATTCATCTCAAATGTATATGTAATTTATCACTTCAAATATTTACATTCAAAAGTAATAAAATTTGTTGTAATATATGTTCAAATTTTTTATAGATTTTATGATTCATTCTAAATCATTGACATTTTATATAATAAAATGAAAAATATTGGAATAAATTCTAAAATTTTACCTAGGAAATTAAAAAAAAAATGTTGGGAGGGGCCAAGGTCCCCACCTTAAGCCTCCCTCCGCCCCTGCTTCTTCGATCTTTCTGTGTGGTTATATATGTTTAGAAGATTTGGTTTTTTGGCGGTTTTCTTCTTTTTATTATCATTATTATTTATTACATCGTCCTCTGTTCCTTAGAAGAATTATTTCCTTCACATGCCAACACTTTCCAACTAGCCGACAACAATATTAAGCAAGATTCACACATGAGCTCCGTTTACTATATATTATATATAAAAAATACATATTAATTCAACTTTAATATTAATTATGATTTCCACCCGTATAACTCATTAAATTAAATTTGAATAAATTTTCTAACAATTCAGCAGGAAGAAAAATCAGCATAAGTATTTTTGTTTTTTTACATTATGAAATTCTAATAATGTAATCTTGGCTTTAAAGAATGGGTTGATATAGTGGAGGGAGGTTAGAGCTGAGGTGTAGTAGGAATTTCCAACGAACTTGGAGTTCGGAGGGACAACTTGTAAATTAATGCAAGGAATTCTAATGATTGTTGGCGCAGCTGGAATTCCACCACTTGCATTGCATTGACCTTCAATTCCCAATTTCGAAAGTCTTTCTTTTCATTTTTCTATTTTGCTAAGCAAAGCTTGTCTCTTTTGCAATATAATTATGATTCAACTTGTAAGATAATCATAATTATTTTC
>CATIWF010118131.1:0-37075 GCA_949630135.1 Balakata baccata
TTCTATTATGGAATATCATACAATTTATGGCATTCATCTCATCATCATATATGACACAATCATTTATTGACTATATCTGGTAAAACCTATTAAATTACATCCAAATTAAACGTTTTTCTACCATATATAACTTAACCATATCAAACATACATATTGTATCATATACCTATATCATAATTAATTGAATACTAATTTTATCCTTAAGATAAAACAACTGATATCCATATCTTGGGCTACAACTTGCCCACTTATTACATCCTTATCAAATCCAACTAAATAAGTAATATATTCCTACAAGTCTTTATTAAAATAACTATCTAACTATCCAAATGAATGTAATGTTATAAATTTAAATTCATGCATTAAGCTATTTAAAACTTAGTGATACATATAATCATATAAATTCTATTATGGAATATCATACAATTTATGGCATTCATCTCATCATCATATATGACACAATCATTTATTGACTATATCTGGTAAAACCTATTAAATTACATCCAAATTAAACGTTTTTCTACCATATATAACCTAACCATATCAAACATACATATTATATCATATAGCTACATCATAATTAATTGAATACTAATTTAATCCAAAAGATAAAAAAACCGATATCCATATCTTGAGCTACAACTTGCCACCTTATTACATCCTTATCAAATCCAATTAAATAAGTAATAAATTCCCACAAGTCTTTTTTGAAATAACTATTTAACTATCCAAATGAATGTAACGTAATAATTAGAAAATGCATGAGTTGAACTCTGACTTCTTTGACGGGCTTGAACTCTTTTTCTTGTGTTAACTCAACTGTCTCCAAACCTGTGTGCAAGAAAGTCCATACGCTAGGCTACTAAAAGCTTAGTAATATATATGATCATATAAATTCTATCATGGAATATCATACAATTCATGACATTCATCTCATCATCATATATGACACAGTCATATACTGACTATGTAAAACCTATTAAATTACATCCAAATTAAAACTTTTTCTATCATATATAACTAAACCATATCAAACATACATATTGTATCATATACTTGTATCATAATTAATTGAATACTAATTGAATCGATAAGATAAAATAACTGATATCCATATCTCGGGCTAGAACTTGCCCACTTATTACATCTATATCAAATCCAATTAAATAAGTAATAAATTCCGACAAGTCTTTATTAAAATAACTATCTAAGTATCCAAATGAATGTAACATAATAAACATAAAATGCTTGAGTTGAACTCTGACTTCTTTGATGAGGTTGAACTCCTTTTGTCATGTCAGCTCAGCTGTCTACTGGCTCAAAATCTATGTGCAGGAAAATTCACGCACTAAGCTACTAAAAGCTTTGTAATATATATGATTATATAAATTCTATTATGCAATATCATACAATTCATGACATTCATCTCATCTTCATATATAACACAGTCATATATCTCATATAATCATGTCAGCCAACTACTAGCATAAAAGGGTCAAGGGCGCTCCCAAAGCTTAAGCCCCTTGCCTGAAAGATATATCTGGTATAAAAACCTACAGTATTGTATATAAATCTAAAAAGGCATGTCATCCATCCTAATGCTAGTTCTAGTATGAGTAATAGGCATATAAATCCGTTTTGTACCTTTGTATCTGTTATGTACTTTTCCTTGTATGTTCTGTATAATTTACATTGCGTGTATCATCACATTCATGTCATAACATATTCCTCATATCATACAATCATGTTCATGCATCCATGTAATGCATACATATCATCTGATACTAGATTGTCACACCATATATATTTATACACTATTTTCATGTATAGCATTCCATACACATCACATAAGCCATTGCCATGAAAAACTCACATGGCTTAATTCATGTCAAACATAATCTTTCATCATATACTTCGTTTGGTTCTTATATGTTTTTATATTCATCAAACTACGATTATCATGCCTTGTAAAATTTTATGCTCATAAATTCATATTCACTAAAATTTACATGTTTGACAATAGAAGACATTAAATACACATGTAAAAATCAATGCGTAGCAAAAATACATAATAAATGCCAATGTCCCCAAAATCAGCACTATGTGTGCCTCTGCGCACTGTGGCACGGAGCAGCCAGCACATATGCCAAAACAGCCCACCAAATATCTTGTTTGGTCCCTGCAATTTCATTGTCCATTTTTCTCAATTTTCGGTGATTTTCATACCCAATTTCAACATTTTTCATGCCAATAAATCATATAAAAATTATCTTAACGCCATCTAACAATTAAATTGGTATTTCCATTGAACCAAATATTTGAGCACACCATTATAATCAATTTCCAAATTTATAAATTTTTAAGCCAAAATAAAACATGCCAAAATTATCTCCATAATAATACGTAATATTTTCATCAGCACAAAGACAAAAGGCATATCTATTCAACAATAAAACTCAATATTTCATGACATAGTGATATAATTCCATTATCATCACAATTAAATTCACATTCACATTATCATCCCATTAAAATTATTTTTTCAATCATAGCGAAATCACATTGTAACGCAAGAAAAAGTACAAACCTTTTGGAGCCTTAAAACCAATCTAGTGCTCTTCCTTAGTATGGTGGGTGTCTCCACTCATAATATCTTCCCCTAACACGACATATAAATACCATGGATTAAAAATCGTTGTTCTATACTATTGAAATAAAATCTTCATCTCTATGTATTCAAAACCCAATCTGTGAAAGTCTAAAAGAATAGAGCGAATTACTTACTTTTAAGGAGAAAAAGAATGGGTACTGTTAAAGAAATTCAGTATTAGTAAATCCTTATTCATTGGAAGAAACTTGTGTTTGGCAATGAGGAGAATGATAAAATATTTGGGAAAGGTCTCTATATATGTGAGGGGCGGTTAGGCTAAAGAGAATGAAATAAGGATGGCAACGGGTAGGTATCCGTAATAAATATCATATCCGAACTCGATTATATATATATATTTATCCGTACCCATCCAAATCCCGATTAGTATTACCCATTTAATTATCTGAACCGTTTAATTACTCATTTATCATTTAAAAATTTAAAATAAAATAAAATTCAAACTAAATAAATAATTAAAAATTAATAAAAATGTACAAATAATCTATTATAAATTACTACAAAATAAAATAAAATAAACAAAATAAAAATTCAACACATTTAAATTAAAATAATTCATCAAATCATATAAAAATAACATTAAAACAATAAATTTCAACTTCCATTACTTTTTTAATTCAACAACACATAAAAAATAATTAATTATATAATTACATTCAATAAATTACAATAAAATAAATTATATATATATATAATCGGATTTATCAGGTAGCCGAGAATATTTACCCGTATCTATCCCAAAATCCTAATAAAATTATTAATTAGAATTTAAACGGATTCGGATTGAACGGATACCCACAAAACTCATATCCGGTATCATTCTTAAAATGAAACAAAATTAAATATACTATACATTTTTATAGTCTACCTAAAATCAACATTGAGCGTGCACATTGGAACACGTGTGTGCCAACCAAGCCCACCCAAGAACAACTCAGGCGTGCTCTAAATTTCTAAGCGTGCTATATTGTTTCCTTCTTTTTTTTATTTATTTAAATAATATAATAATAATTCTTTTTATATTATATCATTTTAATTCCTTTTTTTCTTTACTTCTTTTTATTTTATCTTAATTAATTCCTTTTTAATTTTAACCTTTTAATTTTCTATATATTTCCTTTTGAACCTAAATAAATTCATTTTTCATTTATTTCAAATTTCTTTTCTTATTAACTTTAATCCTTTTTACATTTGTACTTTTTATTACCAAAATACATTTCCTATACCACATTAATTTCTAGACCCTACTTCATAAGTGTTATATTTCTATCTCTCTCCTAAAAGAAATTTTGTCCTCGAAATTTCATACGAAGTTTTTTATTAAGTATCAATCTTACCTTAATTATATACCATTTTATTTTTCCTTTATCATGCCTTTACCGGTTTAATCAACTTAAATTCATATTTTATATTGTCCCTCATATTTTTCGTATTCCGCTCAATACCCTTATACGTCTAGTTTACATTAATTCCTTTATTAACCGATTTTCTTTTCTTACTGTCTCCTACATAAATTATAATCTCATTCCAATCTTACCAGTTGACCAAGAAGCAGCCCATGTCAAAGTCAAATATAACATATGAATGCAATGCATGATAAACTCATAGCCCGCTTAGGTTTAGAACCACCTAAACTAGGCTCTGATATAAAAAAATGTAACACCCTCTCACGTAGCATACTAAACCTTACTACACAAGAGAGTGCTATCCAACTATATCCGGTTAAACCTATTAAATTACATCCAAATTAAAACATTTTCTATCATATATAACTTAACCGTATCAAACATACATATTGTATCATATATTTGTATCATAATAAATTGAATACCGATTTAATCCATAAGATAAAATAATAGATACCATATCATGTGCTACAACTTGCCCACTTATTACATACTTATTAAATCCAATTAAATAACCAATAAATTCTTACAAGTCTTTATTAAAATAATTATCTAACTACTCGAATTAATATAACATAATAAATGTAAAATACATGAGTTGAACTCGAACTTCACTGACGGGCATGAATTCCTCTTCTCGTGTCAACTCAACTATCTACTAACTCCAAACTACGTGCAGGAAAACCCACATACTAAGCTACTAAAAGGACAAAGGAGCATATTGGGTAAGTGGAAGCTTTATTCTTACAAACATTTTAATCTTGTAACATTTCATAATCTTACCGTTAACATATCATTCATTCGCCAACTACTTGATACATGGACTAATCTGGATACAAGTTGTGAATAAGTGTGCTCTCTGAACTTAAACCAACCTATTCACGTATCTTTTCTTATGACTGTGATGCTAGTCAAGGACGCTCCTAGATCTTTAGCCTCTTGACAGAATAGATAATTACTTTTACTAGCATAAAAGGGTCAAAAGCGCTTCCTGAGTTGAAGCCCCTTGAAAAAAGGGGCAAGGACCCTCCTAAAGCTTAAGCCCTTTTCTTGAAAGATATATCTGGTATAAAAACCTACGATGGTACTGTATATAAACCTAAAAAGGATGCCATATATCCTAATGCTAGTCCCATAATGAGTAATAGGCGTATAAATCTGTTATGTACCTCAATATTTGTTATGTACTTTTCCTTATATGATCTATATGATTTACAACGCGTATATCATTACATTCATGTCATAACATATTCCTCATATCATACAATCATGTTCATGCATCCACATGGCACATACATATCATCTCATCCTAAATTGTCATGCCATACATATTTATACACCATTTTCATGTAGAGCATTCCATATACATCACATAAGCTATTGCCATGAAATAATTTAGGCTGAACCCATCCCCAGCCTCTTGAGTTTTTTATTTTTTTTCTTAGTTTGCCTCCTATATTGGTTTTCGGCATCGGTTGCCATTTGAAATCCATTTTTGGTCTAATTTGCCCCTATGAAATTTTAAAAACATACCAATTTGTCCCCCACATACTAATCTAGTAGTTGGGATGTGATTTTCAAGCCAAAATTATCTCCATATTAGCATATAGTATTTTCATCATCACATAGACAAAAGACATCTATTCAACAATAAAAGTCAATATTTCATCACACAATGATCTAATTCAATTATCATCACAATTAAATCCACATTCACAGTATCATCCCATTAAAATTATTTTTTCAATAAAAAAAATCACTCAATAATGCAAGAAAAATTAGCAAATAAATGTGAGAATATGTATGGCCAAAGGTATAAATTAGTCCCTAAACTATGCCCTGTGGAGCGAGCTACCCCCTCGACTTTGACTCACTACAAATATGCCCTCAAACTTTAAACTTAATATAAATTAACCCTTAAAATATACCCTATGAAGCAAGTTACTTCTTACCAGACCGAGTTACAACACTGTTCTAGTTCAAGGGACATAATATATAAAGGGCCTAATTGCATTGAGTTTAAAGTTCGATGGCTTATTTGCACTGAGTCAAAATTGAGGGGACGACTCGCACCATAGGAAATGGTTTATGGGCTAATTTGCACCTTTAGCCTATACATACAGACCTTTTAGCACCTTAAAACTGAGTAAATTCATTATATTGGTGTTCATGCAAACTTGAATTGATATAGATGTTAAACCGACTAATGAAGTCCATGATATATAACACAGCATGAAATAATGATGAGATTAAATGGTGAGATTCCTATCACATGTAATTGTATTTATATCTAAATTATCCCTATTTATTGGATTAATCAGATCGAACATTATTAATCCGAATAAACTAGCACATGTTATACTTCTTGATTGGATCAAGTAGTTGATCTCATAACCTATAAACATAAGATGTTAAGAGTTAACATATGGATGCTTGCTAGAGTAGTCAAGTACATTGAATGACCTGCCATGAGACAATTATATGGATTATCTATTCATATGTCAGTGATAATTTCATCATAGCAATGGTGCAAATATCCTTAGACTTGAGGTGCTTAAGGTTATCTTGGATACCGATTCTATTCTTTGACACCATCCCTTATTGCCTTGTTAAGGTCGCTCTTAGGGAGGTGATTGAGTATAACATGAGGTATTCAAAGATAGTTGAGTAGCCAATTAAGGATCTACCACTTCTAATAGAAGGAAAGTATACCAATGGCCTCTTGTGGTGAGCATTACTCAAAAATCCTTGCATGAGGTGGACATGTCTTGAAGATGGTCTTCAAGGACATATTTTATTAGAATAATGAGTCTTATGGATAAGAAACTAACATCACTTGGACTATGTGTGACATAGTCATTCTAGTGGGAGTTAATACATTCTTCATACTCTGAACTGAGTAGAATATATTAAGGTGAGAGGATCAATTGTAATTATAATTATTCTATGGAAGTGTTCTAGTCAAACCACTGACCTTTTCGGTCAATTGGGGGTCATGATATGTGGCTAGACACTGCTCATGACTTGCTCAAATTATATGATAATTTGAGTGGGCAATATAATCGAAAACCTATTAGGTCACATGCATAGAAGAGTGTGATGAAAAAGTAAAATGGGCATTAGATTTTATCCAAGTTTAAGAAAGAGAAAATTTAGGCTAGAAGAATTTGCAAATGCGGAAAAGTTTCCCAAAAGTTAAAGGCATCGCAAGCATTAGAAGCTCAATGTGAGCGCAAAAGCAGGCTGGGCCAATGGTGTATTGCGGCTAGCGGCATGTTGCGAGCTAGTAGGTGCTACAGGCCCGCGCTGGCATGGTGCATACTAGCCTACCGATTAGGTCTTTTCCTTGTCCAATTTGGTCTTCTTTTAACTGTTCTACTTGGAATTGGATTCCTAACCCAAATGGGCATTAAGGGGAATATAAAAGACCACTTTTGGATTCAAAATACACGGCTAACACATTGAAAATAATTATGAATTATTTTTCTTTTACTTCTTCTCTCTTGAACATTCAACCACACTAGCACCTTGATTGTTTGTTCACCCATTGCCATGACCCATTTCTTTCATCCTCTTTGTATGGATATCGATAGAGACATCCAAGTTAGGATGTTGGTAGTTTTCTGCAACCAAACAAGAAGGAACAAGGTCACACATTTGAAAAGATTGAAAATTAAAATAAGGTAATCTTCTTCATCCAAGTAAGTTGTAGAATCAGAAATTAACATACATAGGTTGATTTGTTGGTTCTAAGGTTTCTAAAATTTTAAATTTCCACTGTGCTATATATGTGATGCATGTTAGAAATCCAACAGTGGTATCACAGCCGCCATATGTAAATTAATTTTGGATGAATTGAAGAAACAATGAAAATTATGTAAAAGGAACAACTTGGATTCCCTCATTCCATTAAACATGAATTTAACTCTGTTTGTCCTCAAATTTTAAATTTCATTCGCTATCATATGTAATTGTGTTTATATCTAAATTATCCCTATTTATAGGATTAATGAGATCGAAATAGACTAGCACATGTTATACTTCTTGATTGGATCCAATAGTTGATCTCATAACCTATAGACATAAGATGTTAAGAGTTAACATATGGATGCTTGCTAGAGTAGTCAATTACATTGAATGACCTACCATGAGATAATTATATGGATTATCTATTCATAAGTCATTGATAATTTCATCATAGCAATGGTGCAAATATCCTTATACTCGAGGTGCTCAAGGTTATCTTTGATACCGATTCTATTCTTTGACACCATCCCTTATTGCCTTGTTAAGATCACTCTTAGGAAGGTAATTGGGTATAACATGAGGTATTCGAAGGTAGTTAAGTAGCCAATAAAGGATTCACCACTTCTAATAGAAGGGGAGTATACCCATGGCCTCTTGTGGTGAGCATTACTAAAAAATCCTTGCGTAAGGTGGACATGTCTTGAAGATTGTCTTCAAGGACATATTTTATTAGAATAATGAGTCTCATGGATAAAAAACTAACATCACTTGGACTAAGTGTGACGTAATCCATCTAGTGGGAGTTAATACATTGTTCATACTCTGAACTGAGTGGGATACATTAATGTGAAAGGATGAATTGCAATTATAATTATTCTATGGAAGTGTTTGAGTCAAACCACTGACCTTTTCGGTCAATTAGGGGTCATGATATGTGGCTAGACACTGCTCATGACTTGCTCAAATTATATGATAATTTGAGTGGGCAATATAACTGAAAACCTATTGGGTCACACGCATAGAAGAGTGTGATGAAAAAGTAAAATGGGCATTGGATTTTATCCAAGTTTAAGAAAGAGAAAATTTAGGCTAGAAGATCTTGCAAATGCAGAAAAGTTTCCCAAACGTGAAAGGCATCGCGAGCTTTAGAAGCTCAATGTGAGCACGAAAGCAGGTTGGGCCAATGGTGCGCCGCGGCTAGCAGCATGTTGCGAGTGCTACGGGCCTGTGCTGGCATGCTGCGTACCAACCCGCTGATTAGGCCTTTTCCTTGTCCAATTTGGACTTCTTTTAAGTGTTCTACTTGGAACTAGATTCCTAACCCAAATGGACATTAAAGGACATATAAAAGATCACTTTTGGACTCAAAATACACAGCTAACACATTGAAAATAATTATGAATTATTTTTCTTTTACTTCTTCTCTCTTGAACATTCAACCATACTAGCACCTTGATTTTTTGTTCACCTATTGCCATGACCCATTTCTTTCATCCTCTTTGTATGGATATCAATAGAGACATCCAAGTTAGGATGTTGGTAGTTTTCTACAACCAAACAAGAAGGAACAAGGTCACAAATTTGAAAAGATTGAAAATTAAAATAAGGTAATCTTCTTCATCCAAGTAAGTTGTAGAATCCAAAATTAATATACATAGGTTGATTCATTGGTTCTAAGGTTTCTAAAATTTTAAATTTCCACTGTGCTATATATGGGATGCATGTTAGAAATCCAACAGTACTATCATAGCCACCATATGTAAATTAATTTTGGATTAATTGAAGAAACAATGAAAATTGTGTAAAAGGAACAACTTGGATTCCCTTATTCCATTAAAAATGAATTTAATTTCGTTTGTCCTCAAATTTTAAATTTCTTTCGCTGAAATTTATATGATGAAATTAATTTTTGTTAATAATTTTTGAATGGATTAAATGAGATTTAAATATGAAAAACGAAATAGTGCATAAAGCTGAAATTTTAGGATTTTGTGAAACCTAGTGTAGTCAATTGAGTTGATTAAGGGGTCGTTCGACTTTGGTTGGTTAATTTGATTAATCAAACATGCTTATTACATATTTAAAATGTATTTTAACTACTAGATAGCCACTTAGTTGGATGAAAAATTGTTTTTGATCATGGCAAAAAATAACTCTACAGGGCTAGGGTTTTGTGTCACATATGATTGACTGTTTTGCGTTGTTCGATTTGTTATGGTATAAATCCATGACCGGCACCTTAATTCGTATTTATTTGATATTCATAAAGTTATTTTGATGGTGATTGAATATTAAAAATAAATTAAAATCGTCCTCAAAATTCCATATAAATCCAAGTTCAACTATATATGATTCAATTTAGGCAATTTTGTGCTGTCGGATTTGGGAATTAAGTTCTTAATGATTTGGATTGTCTAATAAGTAAATTTAATTATTCTAAATTGATTCTAAGATTCATAAATTGATGAGAATTAATTATGGAATTATTTAGGAAGAATTTAATATGGATTAGGAAAGTGTTCTATAATCATAGTTTGACTAGTTTTTTGGAATGCAATTAAAATTAGGATTTCAGAATTCTATTTGGCATCAAATTAATTTTTAATTAAGGTGATTTAATTATGAATTAAATAATGGTCATGTTGAGATTTTATTTTTAAAGTGATTCAAAATTAAAATTATTTTTGGATTATGCATGCAAACAAAGTAGGACAAACTAGTTGACTATGTAGACAATTTTGGAAATTAATTGGATATGACCAAATATATACCAAAATTGCATTATTTCCTTTTAGAAAGTGTTTCTAAATATTCATATATTCATTTAATAAGATTAAATGATTAGTTATGATGAATTTTATTAAAGACCAAATAATTAAACATAAAGTTTCAAATGTTAAAACTTGAGGGAACCCAAATTGTTATGTTTATGATTACTTTTATTTTTGCATTAGAGAATGCATATTAAAGGTGTATGGAATGACATGATGGCTTGATTATGGACTAGACTAATGTAATTGATCATGCATGGATTAATTTTTGTTTTGGTAAATAGGGTCTACGAGTCTCTACATTATCTTAATTTCTCTTATATTTTTCTTCTCATCTCACTCCCTTCAAGTGTCGCTTGAGATTTTCTTATGAAGAAATTATGTAATTAGATTATATATGATTAGAATAGAATTGAACTAAAAAGGAGTAAGAAGCCATGAAGTTGGAGCTGAATACCAAAAGACTTAGAATAGGAAATTGTTTTCTATTTAAGTTGTAATCTCATGCATCTACTTAGGTTTGACCTAATCAATCCTTTCATGGCTCAAAGGATTGATGTTAGATATGTCCATAGGATATAGTTATAGTAATTATCTTATATATCTAGATTGTGATGTATGGATATATTATGCATGCCAATTATGATGAGATTAATTAAATTAAAATTGCTCATAAAATCAAATTAAGGCTGATACCTTCCATTAATATGGGAGTTTGGGTTGTTGGGAAACCCCAACTCTACTCTACAAAAATATGTTTGAACCATTGAAATAAGATTTCATGATTAATTGGTTGGTCTTAACAAATTGCATTAGCTTGTTAGGCAACCTCAAGGTTAATGGAAATTAGAGGCGATGTTGGATATATGCCCATAGGATGTATATATATCAAGGTTGATAACCCAATGATTTATGCATACATCAACAGTTGATAGCACAGTCGGTGGTGACATAAAACATAATAACCAATTGACCTAAGGAGGCTTGTTGGGTAACCCCAAGATCATTATTAGTTGAGATTGGATACTACCACTAGGAGAACTTTCAACGGATTCTCTCAGATTTATAGTGAGGGCTATGGATTCATAATAAAATAGTGGAACCATAATTCATCTCATTCTTTACATCTAGGTTACTAGAATCATATCATTTAATGTGAATCTATGCACAACTCCGAGGCAAACATATTAACTGACCCGAACTTCCTTGATTGGCTTAAAAGTTGATAATGGTTCTCAATTTTGATAGATTTACCTAAGTCTTTGAAGATCCATTTTCTTCTCTTCCAACTAGAGATGCCTATATTATGAACAATTAGCATATAAGAAGCATTTGGATGATAGCATATTAGTTCTATGTTATCCAAACTTCAAAGTAGCATAGAAATGGATGTAAATATCATTATATATCATCTAAGAGAGATGGATAATGAGCAAGTTCACATAGAATGATATGAAATATCTAAGTTGCTCTTCCATTCTAAGATGATAGAGGGACATCTTTAATGCATCATGCATTGAGATAAATAGGAAAAAGGCAAAGAGATGGCCTAAAAGAAACTTGCTTCCGTTGTGGCCAAAGTTGCAAATAGGATTATAAAGCTTATTTGGAGACTTTTAAGAATGATAAGACAATAGATGCACCTTCTACTTCAAGTATTTTGATAATTGAGATTTGTATTGTTTCTAATACATATGTCTTAGATGTCGTATGTGAGTATAACATATACATGATATGCAATAGATAGCTCAAACAGGAGAGTGAGACATACGACTTTTGGCTATAAAGCAATAGTTGCCACATTAACTATATGAGCTTATGTCTTGACACTTCCAAGTGAGTTCGTTTTAAGAAATAGACAATTGCTAATTTGTTTCAATTTCTCTAAGAATATTTTTGTTTAATAGCTGAACAAAATGTTTTCATTTAACTATTAAGAGCAATTATTCTATATGGTTGAATGATTTTTTAAATCCATTATTTTGGCTTCTCAAGTGACTATCACGATCTTCTATGTGAAATCTAATTGCATTAACAATGTAACCCGAATACTTATTTGCATAAATGTGAGGTCCATATGCTAATGAGTACAATGCTTCACTTGCTTGTGGTTCTTTAGAGTTATATAACTGTATAATCTATAATAATAGATATTTGAATGGAGTGAAAATTTAGAAAACTTTTCAAAACGAATAAAAATGTAAAAGATATGTCAATGCCACGTACATATGGATTTATTACTCACTTGATGCCTAAACCACAAGGCAAATGTTTCTTTATGTCTTTTCTCAACATTAACATCACTTTCTTGCCTAAGCTTTTCTATGTATTCTCTACATATAAGAATGATATGATTAGTCATACTCATTTACTAAGTAAAACCTAACCCAAAAAAAAAAAGAAAAAAAAAAGGTTAAATTTTGTTTATACTTACTCAATAAAGGTATCAATTTCCTCACAATTATTTAAAATATACCAATGAGTCATTTCACGCTCTTCTTGATTCAACTCAACATATTTTTTTGCACCAAGCGGTCTAAACTTTTGCGAAAACAGTGATAATCCACCATCCTTATAAACATCAAAATTCCTCTCTTGTCTATTAAATTGCGTCTCAATATCACGTAAGTATATTGAGCAAAATCTCAAACATTCTTGAGCTAGATATGCCTCAATAATTGAACCTTCGGGTCGAGCTCTATTCCTCACAAAACGTTTAAGAGAACCTAAAAATTTTAAGAAGGAAACAACATGAGATTGTCTATGAATTCCATCATAAGTAAAAAAAGAAACAGAAGTTCAAAAGGATTCTTAATGGTAATATGATAGCTACCTTTCAATAGAATACATCCAACGAAATTGAATTGGACCTCAAAGTTTGGCCTCATAAGGCAAATGAACTGCCAAGTGTACCATCACAACAAAAAAAGAAGGCAAAAACATCATTTTAAGTTTACAAAGTATCACAACAATGTCCTCCACTTTTTCAATCTTATCTAGTTGTAATGTCTTACAACATAATCTTTCAAAGAAATCTTCTAGTTCAGTCAATACACTTGTCACATCCTTACTTAAAGAACCTTGAATGCCAAATGAAAGCAATCGTTGTAACAAAACTTAGCAATCATGGCTTTTTAATCCTGATACTTTCCCTTCATTTATAATCACACAATGGGAAATATTGGATGCATAACCATCAGAAAATTTGACTGAGTTTAAAAATTCACAGAAGTCTTATTTTTCCTTTTTAGACATTATGTAACATATTGGTGGCATTATGTAAGCTCCATCATCCCTTTTCTTTAAATGCAACTCCTTCCTTATTTTCATGTCCTGCAAATCTTGTCTTGATTTGAGTGAATTTTTGTTTTCCCCTCAATGCCTAATAGTGTACCTAAAATGTTTTCGCATATATTTTTTTTTCAATTTACATGACATTAAGGTTATGCCTCAACAAAAGATATTTCCAATAAGGCAATTCAAACATGTACTTTTGTTGGTCCAATTCAATTCTTACGGGGTTCTCTTTCATTTTCTATTATTTGGATGTTTTCCAGGCATATCATTTAGAAGGCATTCCATTTGTAGTATCAAATCATTCCTAGATAAATTTATAGGAGCTGATCGATGTTCATATGAACCATCAAAGTTCTTACTTCTGTGCCATCTATGAATAGATTCTAAGTATTGATGATGCCCCATGTAACAGAACTTATTTCTCAATTTCAAGGAACATGTTTGATGATTACACCAGGGCAAGCCAAGTGGCCTTTAGTACTCCACCTAGACAAATTTCCATAAGCTGGAAAGTCATTGATGGTCTATAAGATAGACGCATGCATCCTAAAAGATTCTCCATTATATACATCATAAGTTTGTACACTATCTTCCCAAAGCTTTTTCAAATCTTTTATCAATGCTTATAAAAAAATATCAATATCTTTCCCTAGAGCTTTAGGCCCTAGTATGAGCAAAGACAATATAGAAAATGGTTGCTTCATACACTTCCAAGGTGTAAATTATATGGCATAAGAACTACAGGCTATATACTATATGAGCAACTCATATTACCAAATGGATTGAATCCATTAGTTGTTAAGCACAGCCTAATATTTCGACAATCATTTGCAAACCATGCAAACTTATTGTCAAAATGTTTCCATGCCTTAAAGTCAACTGGATGGCGCAATACATTCTCATTGTCAATGCATTTTTCTTTGTACCACCTCATATCATCGATAACTTTTTTTAACATAAAAAAGTCTTTGCAGTCGTGGTTTAAGAGGAAAATATCGTAATATCTTATGAGGAATATTCTTCCCTTTTCCATTGTTAATTTTCTATCTCGATGTTCCACAAATAGGACATACCTCATAATCTTTATAATCTTTTCAAAATATTGGACAATCATACTTGCAAGCATCGATGCCAATATAACCCAATCCCACATCTCGCAACACATTCTTGGCTTCATAATCGGATTTTAGAAGTTTATTTTCTTCTGGAAAAACATATTTCAAAAATTCTAGGAACATGTCAAGTGATTTATTGCTTTGCTTATTATGGATCTTCAAATGGAGCAATTTCACTATGAAAGACAATTGAGAATATTTGGAATAACCAAGATATAGTTTTTGTTGAGCTTTTTGTACCAACATCTCAAAGGCCTTTTTTTAACTATACTTTCATTATTTTCAACTCCATCACCAATTCCATTGCCTATAAAGTTCCTATATCCCCTAATAGTTCATGGATTCCATCTTCATTATTAGATGTCATTTCACTTTCCTTATCACCATTGTCACCAACATCAACTGATATTGTGTTATATGTTTGCTCATAAGTTTCCCCATGATAAATCCAACGAGTATATAACTGGTTTATCCCTCTAATTAACAAATGATTTTCCATAACTTCTTGGCTTTTTGTGGAGACATTTAAACAATCAATACATGGACAACAAACATCACATTCAGAACCCATATTATCTTTTACAAATTTCATAAATGATGCTACTCCTTCAAAATACTCTTTTGTAAATTTGGTTGCAGTCATCCAATTTTTATCCATTTTATTACACCTAAAAGGATATCATTTAGGTTGAAGTCAATCAAAAAAATGTGAAAATGCAAAGACAAGATCTAATGCTAGTATGAAATTTTTATTTACTAAGACAAAAATAGGCTTATGTACATATAGAAGTTGGCAATAAAAGATGGAAAAGGAACATGCTATTTGAACTCTGCATTGAGACATCTCACTTGTTGTTTCATAAATGTAGAATCAAATTTAGTTAATCAGAAATGCAAATGTAGTAAATCTGGAAAATTATAATGGATATTCTTAAAAGTAATAGAGGCATAAGGCAATGCAGCCATGATGAACTATAAAAGTTTCTATCAACCAACATGAGAAAGTAAGAGAATAGTAGATTATAAGTACATCGAGTAACTTGAATGTAATTGATTATATTAATTATTGATACTCTGCACCCTCCCTCTTGTTGTCTCCAAATTCACTAACAAAGTTTTTCCTAAGCACAAAACAATTAGAGCAAAACAATAAATTATCAGTTACAACTTACAAAAATGATTTGTAACTTACAAAATGCAACAAAACAAAACCCTGTCGTAACTGAAAATATGACCATCACCAGAGCCAAATTTTTTAATTCTAATTATAAAAAATTACTCAAAAAAATAAATCAAAAGCCATTATACAAGTCGAGAATCTATTTGACAGAATCTCCACATTCAAAAAAGATGCAACAGGAATGGATTAAAAACAATACCAAAAATGATATGAGATCACTTGGTAGGTCAAACATGCGGGATATATATCACAAATGATATAAAATCACTTTTTAGATCAATTATGAATCTAACCCTCTAATTTTATATTTATATGGCAAAGTTGTGAACCAATACTATGTATTCATTATCAATTAATTCCTTTATCATAAATTTTTAATACAAATCATGTTAGAATTCCAGCGACCTCTAACTATAAACTAATACTATGTATTATCATTATCAATTAATATATAGCTTGAAATCAGTGGGATCTACATGGAAATAACATTCCTTAGAGATTTTATTGATCTCAACTTCGTTTGTATTTCGTTCAAATATTGAGCTATTAGGATATAGCTCTATTTATTTAAACCAATTAAGTTGAAAAATAAAAAGTCTCTAAACCTATCTCTATCCCTATCGCTTTTTCGATTAGCAAACATGCATTAGCTGTAGGAATAGGAAAAGAAAAGTAGAACATTACCGTTTTTGGCTAAGAGTACCTAAATCTAAATCTCCACTGCCTAATCTCCATTCTTCGATCTCCATGGCTAATATTTGCAATTTCTCCACATTGACTCTCCGATAAACACAAAAGGTGGTTTATGCCTCGGGATTTATATGGAAGAGAATATTTTAGGGAATGAATTTACCATTGTTGCAAAATGAGATTTTCTTTTTCCTGATAATCGAAACAGAGAACTAAAGGCGATTGAGTGGGTTAGGTTATGAGAAAAGGTTGTTTACACACTATTTTTTTTCAACGTTATTGATTTTTTCCCTAAAACATTAAAATAAATAAATTGATATATAAGTAACTTTTTTTTTAAAGCTACGAAACTGGAACGTCCCAAATTAAGTTTTGCATTTAGCAATTAAAGAAAAAGTTCCAAATGTTTACATTCTTTCAAGACACTATAAAAAATGTCGCTAATGATATATACTTTGGGACGCTATTTGAGGTGTTGCCCAAAAATTCGTTTCCTATTTTATTAATTGTTGTAATGACAATAGAATTTACATTCTTGATATGTCTAACTCTAACCTCAAATATCAAAGTAAAAGGTTGATGACTTATAACCTTCAATTTTATGGCATTGTCATTTTGGCCATGTAAATAAGAGTCACATGACTAAGTTACACAAGAATGGTGACTTAGGATCATTTGATTATTAGACAATATAACAAAATCACCATTTAGTTGAAATAGTGAATGCGCTAATGGACTTTTGGATCTTATATATATAAATGTATATGGGCCCAACGTCCATGCACATCATAGACGGTTTTATCTACTTTATTACCTTTATTTATGATCACTTATAATTAGGGTAATTTTATCTAATAAGATACAAATTTTGAAATCTATGAAAAGTTCAAAGAATTCATAATTGAAGTAGAAAAATGTCTTAGCAAAAGTATTGAGACACTTGGATTAGATTAAAGTGAAAAATACTTAAGCTAAGAGTTTCAAGATTATCTAGGAGATAATAGGATTTTATCTTAATAGACTCTACCTTGCATGCCATAACATGATAGTTAGACATGATAAGCTTTATGATGAGTTTTGCAGAACTCCTTAAGTTCCTTTTAGTATTAAGCACTTAAGACTATTGTTTACTAAACAAAGTCACTTCTAAGTTATTTAATGTTACTTCATATAAGATATGAAATAACATAAAGTTTATTCTTTCACACATGAAAGATTAGGATTGTCCTACTTATTGGAAGCGGATAATGTTAGACTAGCTAGAAGCTAAGCCTAACCTAATGTCTATTAGTGAGCTATTCAAAAGGACATTGGATATCAGTTTACCACTCTTTGAGATGAAGTGTTTATTTTAAAGTACGTTATCTTTTAAGAGAAATAGTTTCTACTAAAAGAAAATAGTGGGAACAAGATTGAACTTGAAAAAGTTGATGATGCTTGAACACATATGAATCAACTAACAAAACTCAAATCTATTATTCATATAGATGAAATAATAGTAAAACCTTCTAAAACACAAGAGCTTCATAAGTCTAGTTGGATATGAGTTGTTCCTAAGAGATATAGATATCTTACAAATGAACAAAAGGTCATATTGCTTAATGAGTCTACTACTTATGAAAAAGTTCTGAAAGGTTCAAAATATGACTAATGGCTAAAAGCCATAAAGTCAAAGATGGATTCCATATTTGAAAACCAAGTATGGACTTTGGTTAATCCACCAAAAGAGATAAAACCCATTAGGTGCAAGTGGTTTTCAAGAAGAAGACCAGCATGGAAGGTAATATAGTTACCTATAAAGCTAGATTAGTAGCTGAAGGACATTGTCAAAGACAAAGATTGACTATGACAAGCCTTTTACACCATATGCTATGCTTAAATCCTTCATATTTCTCCTTGCTATTACAACTCGTCAAGATGAGATCTGGCAAATGGATGTGAAGACGATTTTCCATAATGAAAATCTAACCTAAGATGTGTACATGACACAACAGATCCAATAATGGTGAAAATGGATGCATATTGCAAAATCCATTGATGGATTGATGCAAACATCTAGGAGTTGAAACATGAAATTTGATAAGATAATCAAAGAGTTTGTTTTCTCACAAGATGTGGATGAACATTGTGTTTACAAAAAGGTTAGTAAGAGTGCTTTGTGTTCCTTACATTGTATATGGATGACATACTATTTGTAGTAAATGATGTCTTGGTTCTTAAATTAGTCAATATGTATGCAACTCTCAAAATATTTCTCTAAAGAAAGATTTTAGAAGTGACCTATAAGATGGGGATTAAGATCTATAAAATAGATCTAAAAGGTTACTTAATCTTTCTTTGTCTACATAACAATTATGTTAAAGAGGTTTAACATGAGATAGTCCAAAAGAGGATTTATTCCTATGACCAATAGGATTACCCTCTTTAAAGTCTATACAACAAAGTCATAAGATGAATGGACCAATAATGATGGAATTCCAAATGCTTTGGCTATTGGATCCATCATGTGTGTTATGTACTAAGCCCAACGTATCTAATGCTCTGAGTGTCATGATCGGATATCAGTTTGATCCCGTAAGGGATTTTGGGTCACTGTCAAGAAAATCCTTAAAGACTTGAGAAGGGTTAAGGATTCATTCTTCATTAATAGAGATAATATGCTTAAAGTAAGCAGGTTTATGGATACTAGCATCTAGGCTATAAGTTCACATTGAATGGTTGTGTGATTAGTTGGAAGAGTTCCAAACATATGATGATTACGGATTCGATGACTGAAAGTACATTGCAGCTTCTAATGTAACTAAAGAAGCGGTTTGGATAAGGAAATTCATCACAAAGTTAAAAGTGGTTCCTAGCATTATTAATTTAATACGATTGGAATAACAATGGAGCCATTTCATAAGCAAATAGGGCCATGGTCTCATCAAAGATCTAAACATGTACTCATATATGACCATTAATAAGATTATTGGAAGACGTGATCTATTGATAGAAAGGTTTCCTATTGATCAAAAACATAATTGATCGACGCACTAAACCATCTCTCCAAAAAGGGATATGATAATCATATCCTCACCTATAATAAAATATACAAAGGCGATTGGATTTAGTGCAATTGGGAGATTGTTAGAAAAGTGTCCTAAAGGTAATCACCTTAGGCACTTACTATACACATTCACACATGCATTCATTCATTATATTGGTGTTCATACATACAGGAATTGATATAGATCTTAAACTGAGTAAAGATGTAGCACCCTCCCATATATCATAAGTATGTCCCATAATACATAGGAAGTGCTATAGATTGGGTAGCTATAACTTGTCCAAATTTGAATCTTTTCTGTATAAATCATTATTATTCTCTAAAGATGTATACTAGATTAGACTTACTTGTCTAACTCATCAAATATACTCTAAACTAATTAACACTAGTTCGTTTTTGCCCTTATTAAACACATTCTATACATTTTGGGTTAGCCATCAAGGCCCTCAACTCATGCATCTCAATTATGTCTAATTGAACTATATCTTTTCTTTCCCTCCTTCTATTCTTTACTATTTTTTTTCATTTCACATCATATTACATGATTATGAGATAACCAACATAATTAATTAAATTTCCAATAATGTATGCAATAAATAAATGGATGCTATAAAAGTACCCAATCCATAATCCGGGTTTACACAGTTTCCTCTCTGCACGGGCTATGGCATCTCCGCTATCAACTACCACTTCAACTATACATTGGCTCCATTACTTGAGTATACATAAAAACATGCTAAGCTACTCATAATTTAGTATTACACGTATGCAAATCAAATATCACATAACATATAATTCATGACATATAATCACAACAATGTCAAAGCATTAGTTCAATACTCGTACATAGTCACATATTCATTCAATGCCTTTTTTTATACATATATATCCGATTCATACAATACATATATTTTCTTTCTTTAAATGTTCAAATATCTTATAATCTTATATATCTGAATTCTGGTATAGATATTTCATATTTAGATTGCTAGGCGGTTCTATTATATCTCAATTATCAATCCACGCATTAACCTCTCGGAGGCTTCAGTATATACCGGTTGGTCTCATCAATTATTCACATATCTTATTCATAAATCATTATTCAATGCCTACCATATTCCACTTTCTTATTTAGATAAATAGCCCAAACTTCATTATTGGACTGGTTGGATATGGAGTGTAAAGTAGGCTCACTTGTCTGAGCTAGTCATCCTACTCACCAAACTTTCAAGTAAAAAAGGCTTACCAAGCTCGAAATATCTTGACTGAGTAAAAATCTATGAGTATCAGGAACAGGATTCTTACTAAGCTCCATTCTCCCTGTCCTCACTCATAGGCTCGTTAATACATATCGCTTATCCCCTTAATGGTGCACTATCTACTCTAGAGTAGTCCTCAGGTAGAGAAATGGGCATTTATATCATTGCATTTTCTCATTTTAATCCCATTCTTTTATGTTTCCATTATGTTACATATAACATATGCATGTTCACATATCATAATTTCATAAACATGTTTTCAAATGATTTAACATCATACTCTATCACTTAGGCATGTTTGACATGTCTCGGACCCATTAAAACATTATTTAAACAAAGTTTGTTTTTGCTGTGAATAATATCTTCATGGCCATGAACATTTGGGCTAGTTGTGAAGCCTAGTCGTGAAGGCTACTAGACTTATGTTCATGGTTATGATAGTTTTTAGCTTGGTTGTGATGTTGATTGTGAAAGGGCCTAACATGTTCCTATAGTCAAATTTTGCCAAATTTCCACTTCTAAACACTTCCTAAACATATATAACAATCATTCATGGGAATTTAACACAATTAAACTCAAGTTCATACAACTCAAATCATCACTTTTTAGGTTCACAACCAAGCTCAACAACACAAGTGATGCATACAAATCACACTTTAAGCACATTTGCCACTTTCATGCTTATTTAGCATTTTTTTGCATTTCCATAAACTTAAATTAACTCCTTTAACATTTGAACATGTCATTTCATGCTTTAATAGTTCATATTATTACCTTACTTATCAAATAAGCATGCTTAAGCACCATCAATGCACACATAACATCGATTTACAAGTTTTCAAGTAAGAGACTTACCTCTCTTAAGCCATTACTTATCGCCATATAACATCTATAGCTACATATAGCCATATACTCTAATCCCTAACTCAAAACCATTAAGATAGGTTTTTTCTTACTTAAATCCATCTAAAAAACATGTAAATAAACTCAATCTAACCTTATGGAGGGTTTCCCCTAAATAATACTCAAAGTTCTATATCAAACTTACCCATTTACAAATGGGTTTCTACTCAATTCGATTAATCATATCAATCAACCATAAACTTGTTAAAATAGAAGGGGAAACATGAAACCTTACCCAATGAAGGGGGACAATAAGGTTGATTTGGTGGAAGACCCAAGCTCCCTTAACCTCCATACTTTCTTTCTTGCCAACTTCATCTCTTTCCTCAGTAAATCTCTCAAATCTCATTTTGATCATAGTTTCTCTTTTGGTTTTGGTGTTTGATCACTGAAAAATCCATGAAGAATCACTCTTTTACGGTTCTTGGGTGTGAATGAACGATGCTCGGGGTTTGAGAGTTGAAAAGATGGTGAAAAATGAAGATAAAATCATGCAAAAGGCTTATATACCAGACCTTCATGGCCATAAACAAAAACCTTTACGGTCATGAACATCTATTATAGTAGCTGCCTTAAAAAGTTAATGTTGATCCTTTGACCATGATCTTTACAGCTATGAACACTTTGGTCACAGACATAAAGCTTGATTTTTCCCATTTTCTTCATTTCTTTCATACCTCTCTTCAAATCAAAACCGAAATTAACCAATATACCTTACATACACCTTATATATACCTTCATTTACCTCCAAGACACCATCAATTTGCCCTTCCTTCATCTATTAACTCAATTGTATCATCTCAAATCAACTTCTTATACTCTTTATCATGTCACATATTCCTCGTATATATCTCCACTACACCTCTCATATGTTTCCAAAACTAATTCATCTATACATATATTCTAAATTCTTACTTTCAAATTACTAAAATACCCTTCACGTGTCATTTACTCATATATTTCAACTAAACTCTATTTAGCAGGCATTGCAAATAAAGTTCGTGATATATAACACATCATGAAGGAAATCATGATGAGATCATATGGTGAGATTCTTATCATGTATAATTGTGAAATTATCTCTAGTCACAGGATTAACAAAATGGGACACCGTTAATCTGGATAGACTAGCACGTGTTATACTTTTTAACTAGATCAAGTAGTTGATCTCATAAACTATAGATATGAGATGTTTAGAGTTAATATACGAATGCTTGTTGTAGTAGTCAAGTACATTAGATGACCTACCATGAGACAATCACATGGATTATCTATTCATATATCAGTGACAGTCTCATCATAGCAATGATACAAGTATCTTTAGACTTGAAGTGCTCAAGATTATCTTAGATACCGATTCTATACTTAGACACCATCCCTTATTCCCTTATTGAGATCTCTCTTAGGGAGGTGATTGGGTATAGCATGAGGCATTCAAAGGTAGTTGAGTAGCCAATAAAGGATTTACCACTCCTAATAAAATGAGGGAATACCCATGGCCTCTTACGGAGAACATTACTCAGAAATCCTTCTGTAAGGTAGACATGTCTTGAAAATGGTCTTCAAGGATATATCTTATTAGACTAATGAGTCTCATGGACAAGAAACTAACATCAATTGGACTATATGTGATATAGTCAGTTTAGTAGGAGTCAACTTATTGTTCAAACTCTAAACTGAGTGGGGTATAATGAGGTGAAAGGACAATTGCATGGATAATTATTTTATGGAAGGGTTTGAGTCAGGCGATTGACCTTTTCAGTCAATTGGGGTCATGATGTGTGGCTAGACACCGCTCATGACTTGCTCAAATTATATGATAATTTGAATGGCCAACATAATCGGGAACCTATTGGGTCATACACATAGAAAAATGTGATGAAAGAGTAAAATATGCCTTGGATTTGATCCAAGTTGAAAAGAGAAAATTTGGGTTGGATGGATTTACGGATGTGGAAAAGTTTCTCGGACATGGAAAATTTTCCCGAATGCAAAAAGGCAATGTGAGTGCAAATGTGGATTGGGTCAACGGTGCACTCGCATTGGGCATTACGGGCCCGTGCTGGCCTGCTACTTAACTAGCCTACTGATTAGGCCTTTTCCTTGTCCAATTTGGTCTTATTTTAAGTGTTCTAGTTGGAATTGGATTCCTAAATCTAATGGACATTAAGGGACATATAAAAGCCCTCTTTTAGGCTCAAAATACATGGCTAACACATTGAAAATAATTATGAATTATTTTTCTTTTTCTTCTTCTCTCTTGAACATTCAACCATACTAGCACTTTAGTTGTTTGTTCACTCATTGCCACGGCCATTTTCTTTCATCCTTTCGCATGGATATCGATAGAAACATCCGAGCTAGGATGTTGGTGGTTTGCTACAACCTAATAAAAAGGAACAAGGTCACAAATTTGAGAAGATCGAAAATTAAAATAAGGTAATGTTCTTCATCCAAGTAAGTTGTAGAATCCGAAATTAATATACATAGGTTGATTTGTTAGTTCTAGAGTTTCTAAAATTTTAAATTTCCGCTGTACTATGTATGTAATGCATGTTAGAGACCTAGCACTACTTCTCTCCATTAATCTGGTGGGTGTCTCCACCAAAAATATCTTTCCCTAACATGATATATAAATACCATGGATTAAAAATTGTTATTCTATACTACAGAAATAAAATCTCCATCTCTATGTATTCAAAACCCAATTTGTGAAAGTGTAAAAGAATAGAACGAATTACTTCTTTTAAGGAGAAGAAGAATGGGTACTGTTAAATAAATTCAATACTAATCCTCGTTCTCTAGAAAAAACTTGGCAATGAAGACAACAATAGAAAATATTTGGAAAAGGTCCCTGTATATGTGAGGGGCTGCTAGAGTAAAGAGAGTGAGACAAAATTATATAAATTGTGCATTTTTAAAGTCTGCCCAAAATCAACACTGAGCGTGCGCTTTGGAACACGTGTGTGCCAACCCAAGCCCACCTAAGAACAACTCAGGCATGCTATATTGGTTCCTTCTTTTTTATTTAAATAATATAATAATATGATAATAATTTTTTTATATTATATTATATTATTTTAATTTTTTTTCTTTACTTCTTTATATTTTCTTTTAATTAAATTTCTTTTTACTTTTAACCTTTTAACTTTCTATTTATTTCATTTTGAACCCAAATAAATTCCTTCTTCACTTATTTTAAATTCCTTTTTCTTATTAAACTTTAATTATTTTTATATTCTTACTTTTTATTACTAAAATTCCCTTCATATACCACATTAACTTATACACCCAGCGTTACAACCTTTCTAACACGAACAACTACATTATGTGATGATAAAATGTTTCTTGAAGATGATCTTATAACTTGTTCATTATTATGGCTCAATAGTGCATTCAATATGTTGAATAAGAGCCTTTTTGGAATGAATGAATTCTACAAAATTTGTGAAATTAATTTGCAATTCTAAGAATATATAATTTTTGGAATTGCAATGTAATTGATTATAACTAAAACCAAATTCTAGCAAAATAGAAGAAATTTGCAAATGAATTCCATAAAATGAGCCAAATAAATTTTATAGATAAAAATGTCCTTGTCTCATTCTCTTTCTCATTTGAAAAACACAATTTACTTCCTTTCTCGTTCTCTATTATCATCTTCTTTCTGTTCACTTATCAAGAGCAATTGGACTCTAGTAGACTTATTATGTAAATTTTCTATCAAGTTTTATAATATTCTAAATAATTATAATTATAACTATAATTATAATTATATTTGAGATTTTTATTAAATATTTCAAGTGTATGTCTATACAAAAGTAGTTTATTTCTATATAAATTTAGTCCAAGTATATGTTTATGCATGTTCTTTCTATATAAATGTACATTTTTTTTTATCTAAATGTCATTACAAGGGTAATTTAGAAAAATATGTAAATGAATATCAAATTCTATATATTTTTTAAACACAATCAGAAAATTCAATTATATTTGTTGTTTTAAGTTATATCATTCCAAATATGATAATTCATTTACAAATGAATTCCATGTAGAATTCATTTCCAAATGAATTCCAAAGTTTAAATTCATTCATTCCAAAATGTTGCTCAATTTGTTGCCCCTTGAGTGGAGTGGAGCTTTATTCATGCTTTACAACAAACGAAACAAACTTCAAATAGAAGTGCAAGTGTTTCTTAGACTTAACATAATTTGGAAAGCATATAATGATTCACAAGTCATTCAAGATATATTTTTGAGCCATATATACAGGCTTTCATGCCCATGACACTTTGAAAGCAAAAAGGAACTCAAAGCATGGCAAAATTGTGCTCGTAAAAAGAGAAATCGTATTTAAGACAATTAGTCACACCGGTGACTCATTTATCACGCTCACGAAGCTTTTGTCCAAGACAAGCCAAGAGTTCCAAAAGGATTCCCAACCTGGATCACATCCAAGATCATGCCCAAGACAAGTGTCACGCCTATGACTCTACTAGTCATACCCATGATTGATGAAGCAGGGCTTTTTCAATTTAAAAGTTAAGAGATAGTCATGCCTATGACTAGCCATAGTCATACTCGTGACTCATTGCATTTAATGCATCAGATAGCGTGTTTGAGGTGTCTCAACAGCTAGAAATACATTTAATGAAGCTTTAACGACTCTAATCTTTAGAGGGAGTGTAAAAGACCTTCATTTATATCTCTCGACAAAAAAGAGAACAATTTTTAAGTGCACATTTACTTCTTAAGCTTGAGCTTTCATTTATTTCAGCTACCGCTTTTTAATTCTCTCTTTTGTAATCTTTAAGGCTTAACTATTCTTAAGCTTTGGGTTGTTGAGTGTTAGTAATTCTGCAATCAATCATTTAATAGGCTTTGAGTGAGTTGGATTGGGAATTAAATACACTTTATAGGAGTTTGAGTGTGAGCCTTGGGTTAAAACATTTGAGTAGTTTGTTTACGCTTGTAAAGGTTTAATCTACACCTTGGGTTAAAACATTTGAGTAGCTTGTTTATGCTTAAAAGGATTTAATCTACACCTTAAAGTATATTGGTAGTGGATTGAAATTCACAACGGAAGTTGGGGAGGGAATTAGGCTAAGAGGGTCGAACTTCTATAAATTAATTGTGTTCTCTTGCTCTTGTTTGTTCAATTTTTTATTTTCCTATTCCATTCAAAAATCACCAATTCACACCTCCTCTTGGTACTTGTGGTATTTCATTTGGTATAAGAGCTTGATCTCCTCTAATGATGATTTAATCATCTTTGAGTAAAGAATATGGCTTTCATAAGTCAAGTTCTCAATGTTCATGGACTAAGCTTGTGACACCCACCTATACAATAGGAATAATCTCATTATATAGTTGAAATATCACATAACCTAACTGATTAAATAAATCTTTCCGAACTTTTTAATTAATAATTTATTTGATTACACACCATTGTTTGACATTTATATTATAACTAGTTATAATTATTATTCACATACTAAATATTTACAAACTATCAAATAAATTCTTAATACATATACGAAACATAAAGTTTCACCCATATGCATGTCCAAAATTTAAATAAAAAAATATAAATTAACCAACCCACTAGCTAAATCTTCTATATCTCTCTAATATGAACTTGGACTTCTTCTTTTTTGTCAACTTAATTTTCTACAATCTACAGTCTCCAATTCCTACGTGAGGAAAATCTCACACTAAGCTATCTCTAGCTTAGTGGTACATATAAGCATTTAAGTTTTTTCAGACAATTACACAATGCATATCTTAAATAAATTATGACACATTAAATTTTTATACACATGTGAAATATATAAAAAGAATAAGCATGCACATATCCAAATTTTAAATTTTATTCTTCTAATTACTTACACAAAACTTACAATATGCCATTTTACTTAATCAAAATACAACTAATTTATTTAGTTATTTCAATTTTTTATTCCATAACTAAACGAGCCTAATTATCGTATTTGTTTTAATTATTTATTGACTAATAATTTAGATAGCCCAAGTCTCGTTTCCGGACTGTCCAGATATATGGAAATAAAGTAGGAGCATTCGCGGAACTTTAGCTGCCATACTTGCTAAAATCTCAAGTCAAGGGTGCTCGCAGAGCTTTAGCCACCTTGACTGAATATAATTATAACCATGTCTAACTAGGGTCAGGGGTACTCGTGGAGCTAAACCTCCCTACCCCTAAACTGTATCAATATCGGTACTGTAATCCCCTTAATGGTGCACCATCTATCCTAAGCTAGTATTTAAGTAGAGAAATGAGCAATTAAAATCATTAATTATTTATTTTTCATTGTATCATTATTTTCCATAATTGAAATTCATTTTATTTTGACAAAATCACAAATTCACAAATTAATTAAAAATCATATTATAACAGGATATTTTATCATAATTTGTTAATTAAAGCAATTCAACATACTTAAAATTAATTTCTCATAATATCAAAACCAGTAAATTTTCATTATATTATCATAATTACTAATATTTCTTTGATGCAAATTATGCTATAACATATAATTTCATCATTTTTAAAATATGAATTAGACACACACAAATATGCATTTGGGTAAAACAAAAATGCATACATGTATGCACCTCAATAGTGCCTTTCCAAATCCAAAATCCATAATTTGAAGCTCGTTCACTTTTGTTGTTCTTCTTCTTGTTTAGAGCCGAATTTGAACATATAATTGATTAATACATTATTAAAATACTTATTTTTAATTTAGTTTAAATAAATAACTAAAGTTTATTCTAAGTGGTAATATGATCTTGAAGGATTATTGACCCTATAACTTACACTTATGCAATTTGGTTGATTTTTATTTCTAATTAAAATTAACAAATAATACTATGACATATTAAAATTTCATAATTTTTGAAGCATTACACTATTTTTAGTGTAATTCCAAAATTTATCATATCTCATGCTCTTAGGCAGTTTTGAGACATAACATTAAAAATTCATATCTTTTAACGTGTATGTTGTAGTATCATGAAATTTGTAAGAACTTAGATGAGATAATTTGAAACATTTTTCATATTTATCACTTTTATCAATTTGGCCTCTAAGATCCTCAATTGATAGTGATAATGTAACTGGTTCAACACAGGGCAATAACTTACCAGTATCTCTTCTCATAGTCATAACTTACAAAATACACAACCATTTAAGGTAAAACTTCCACTAGAATATACATAAGACATTTCTCTAACAATTTCATTTTAAATATTTACCAGTTTGGTCTTTAAAGAGTTCAAAATCGAGTACGAAATTGCAAAGGCTGCACATGCATAAGGAAACAGCTCACTCAAGGAACCGCTATAATTCATTTCACTATAACTCAGCCTACTCAGGGATTTATACGAAATTTGGTAAAAAATGGAGAACACATAGAGCTATAATTTTTATATTTTAACTTTCCTTTAATTCAGCCTCTAAGATAATCGAAATAAGCCCAAACAATAGGGTATCTCATTGATACTTCTCCATAAACTAGTTTCAATAAATTTTAAATATCTCTTTCTATAGACCAAATCTTGCAAAAGTATTTATATATCTATAAACCTAAGATATAAATATACAACTTTCATGTTTAACATTTCTTCAAAATAAGTTTTTATTACCATCAAAATCTGGACACAAAACACTGCCATAACACAACCCTAGCAGCTCCAACAACACACTAACAATGGAGAGAAGAATAACTTACCAAAAATCAATTATTTTAGAGTGATTTTTGCTTCAAGTCTTGAGAGAGAGATGAACATTTTGGTCTGTTATGTGGGAGAAAAAGAAGAGTGGAGAGGAGGGTGAGAGAAAAATGTAGAACATTAGGGTTTTTATAAGCCAATTTGGCCAGCCCCACTTTTACCGACTTTACATTCAATTTTCTTATTTATTTATTTATTATTTTATTTTATGTTATTGTTGTTGTTGTTATTATTATTATTATTATTATTATTATTATTATTTTAACTTATTTATCTATTGTTATTATTTCTACATTTTTACATATATGTAGTCATAATAGTCTTTACTAATTTGCAATTTAATCATGTAGTATAATTTAATCAATTTAATATTGTTAACAATTAAATTTATCTTAATTTCTAATTCAATTTATTTCAATGTCTAATTTAGTCATTTATTAATTTTATTCCTAATATTTTTCATGTACTTCCTATATTTATCGCTCACACAACTTTATGATTAGACCCTAATTAGTGGATGTTACAAAGCTACACATGATCTCCATTCTTTAATGGAACATATTATGCTTGTTGGAAGAATAAGATGGAGATGTTCTTGGATAGTAAAGGTGTCAACTTATGGGACATCATTGAAGAAGGGTGGATTCCTCCAATGGGAAAAGATGAGAGTGGAAAGGAAGTGTCACTTCTAAGAAGCAAAGAGCAAACAGAGGCCAATTTGAGAAACAAAAAGCCATCAACATTCTCTATTGTGCCTTGAGTAGAGAAGAGTAAATGGAATTGAGCATTTGAGGACCACAAAGGATATTTGGATTGCTCTAAGAACAAACCATGAAGGAACCAATCAAGTAAGAAGCAAGAAGCTATAAATGCTTTGTAGGGAGTATGAATTGTTTAATACGAAGCCTAATGAAAAAGTAAGTGACATGTATAGTAGGCTTATCAAACTTATTAACTCCATGAGGAAGCTTGATAAGAATCATTCTCTTGAAGATATCAATAATAAGATTCTTGTGAACCTACATCAAAGGCAATGGGAAGCTAGAATCTCCTGTATTGAAGAATCCAATGATCTTTCAAAACTTCCTACGGATGAGTTATTGGGAAATGATCTCACTCATGAGATCAAGATGTCTTAAATGAATGAAGATGAGAAGATAAAGAAAGACAAAGGGATTGTTCTCAATGCAAGCAAAGAAGCAAGTGAGAGTGATTCAAGTGATGATGACATGGCTATGATTTCAAGAAAAGTCTAGAACCTCATCATAAAGAAGAAGAGGGAGAAAGCCCTCAAGAAGCAAGACTAGCAAAAAGGATCAACTTACTTGCTATGAGAGCAACAACCCGGACACATTCAATCGGAATGCTCAGGGTTAAAGAAGTCCTGCAAGAAGGACAAGAAAAAGGAGAGGAATTTTTCAAACCAACTTGGGATGACTCTAATGATTCAAGAGATGGAGAATTTGATGATGAAGTTGCCAATCTTTACTTCATGGCACTTAAAGAGTCTTCTACTAATGAGATAACCCCAGAACTCGATCTTGTTCCTAATGATGATAACATGATGCATGTGATTGAAAAGCTTATGTATAAATGTGAAAAATATTCTTCTAGAATTAAATCACTTAAAAAGATAGTCAAAACTCTAGAAGGAGAACTTGAGAAATCAAGAGCTTCTAATGAAGAGTTAACTAAATGTTTAGATGAATGCAATTCTACTAAAGATATGGTTTTAAATGATCATGCCAAACTTTATGAGAAAAATGCATTGTTAGAAAAGGAAGTTAGTAGTCTTAATAATTCCATTTCTAGATTCAACAAGGGGAAGGAAAATCCTTGATAGGATGATTGTTATTGATTCTACCCCTTCTCAATAATGTAATTGGGTTTGGCATTTGGCATGCTAGTACTTCAAAGACTAAAAGTCTAAGTATGGATCATTAAGAATTGTAATGGACCTAGTGTGAAAGTCAAAAGACCTAAAAGGTAAAATGGCAATAAAGCCAATAACCCAAGAGCCAAAGGCAATAGAGGGCCTACTCCTAGAAGACATCATCATGTCCTTTCATATAGTTTTCATGGTTTTCAAAGGAAGGGACATACATCTCATGCTACATACCATTATTGTGGTGTGCATAGATATATTAACATGAGATTTTGATAAGGCTCATTTGCAACCTTCTAATACTAACCCCTAAGGACCCAAGTATATTAGGGTACCTAAACTTGAATATATTTATTTTTGTATGTATGGTTGAAATTCACCATGAATGAACATAAGTGATCTAGATAGTAGATGTTCAAGGCATATGACCAGGAATGTCAACCTATTCACTCATTTGGAGATGAAGAAAGGTGGTAAGGTAACTTTTGGAGACAATTCCAAAGGTAAGAATATTGGCATTGGACAATTTGGTAAGAAAGGCTAAACTCTTATTGAGGATATTCTTTTGGTTGATGATTTCAAACACAATTTGCTTAGTGTTAGTCAATTGTGTGATAAGGGACATGATGTAACTTTTGAACATTCAAAATGCTTTGTAACCTAGACTTTCAAGTAGCAAAGTAATTTTTAATGGTAAAAGGGTTAACAATGTCTACACAATTGATCTAACCTCTTTAGCGAATCAAGGTGTTCAATATTTTGTAGCCATTAAGGATGACACATGGGTTTGGCATAGGACATGCTAGCATGGAGCTCAATGGAGATCTAAGTAAGGATGAACTAGTCATTAGCTTACTCAAAGTCAAATTCCAAAAGGATAAAGTTTGTGAAGCATGCCAAATGGGAAAACAAGTTAAAAGCTCTTTCAAACCAAAAAACAAGGTAAGTACTACTAGATCCCTCCAATTATTGTATATGGATTTGTTTAGACCTTATAGAGTTGCTAGTCTTAGTGGAATGTAATATGCATATGTAATTGTGGACTATTAATCTAGATTTACTTAGATATCCTTTCTTGCTCATAAGTATGGTAGTTTTAATGCTTTTAGAACACTTGCGAAATATATTCAAAATGAAAAAGGTTTTAAGATTTATTCTATTAGGAGTTATCATGGAAAACAATTTGAAAAATGATTCCTTTAATATTATTTTGTTTTGAAATGGACATTAATTGTAACTTTTCTTCTCTTAGAAAACCTTAACAAAATGGGGTTGTAGAAAGGAAAAATAGGACATTGGTTGAGATGTATAGAACTATGCTCAGTAAGTATAATCTTCCTATGTACTTTTAGGCCGAAGCTGTCAATACCGCATGCTACATTTCAAATAGAGTTTTCATAAGACTTATGTTAAACAAAATTTATTATAAGCTATGGAATGGTAGAAAGCATTAGATTTCATGTTTAAGAGCATTTGGATGCAAGTGCTTCATATTGAATACTAATGATAACCTTGGAAATTTTGATTCTATAACTAATGAAGCTACCTTCCTTGGCTATGCAAACTCTAGCAAATCTTATAGAATCTTTGTAACATCCACAAGTTAGAGTCTAGAAGTGACACATGTCTTAAGCACATGAATAATCGAGAATAAATTAAATTGGATTTAAAATCGGAATTATTAGAAAGTTGAAGAGTTGATAGAAGAAAGTCAAAAAATTAATAAAATAATATATATATATATATATATATATATGAGAAAAACAACAATAGGAGAAATTGTTAATTCAATATTCAAAAACAAGAGAAATGGAAAACGATCTGAGGCCTGTATTCTACACAGTTTCCTTAAGACAAATTCGCCTCCTACAACCGATGTTTAGGATAACTACCATTTGTCTCCCAGGATGCATTAGATTTCAAGTAGTTGTTGAACACACAACACCTACTTACAGCAAACTGAATATTTGTCATACTTTCTATCACTTGAGAAGAAGAAAAGGGAAGAAAGAGATCAAACTTAACAACTTCAAAAAATCTCTCCACAACACAAGCCAAAAACTCCTATTTATACTAGATGGAGGAGACATGGGATTAATTGTGATTAATCTCCTTTGAAGGCTATCAATAATGTCTTTGTAACTCTTAAATAATGGTAGAATTAATCTTTGAAACATCAGAAAATAAAATTCCAAAAGACAAGAAGCTCAAAAGACTAATCTGGAACACAATCCATACGGGCATGTGGATTTGCCATGTACACTCTGAAGCACAAAGACACGGGCGTATGGATCCACACGGGCGTGTCAGTGGCCTGGGCATGTGGATCCACAAGGATGTGACAGACCACTAGCCGTGTGGATCAACACGAGAGTGTTGTTTCAGTTTCCAGAAATAAATAAAAAATATATGTAAAAATTGGGCTTAGTTTGGACTACAAGATTTTAGGCCGACATTCGTGTATGCAGGTCACGCACCCACGCATTGGCCTATCCCGGACCATGGATTTGCACCCCCTTGCGCCTGAGCACGTGAGAGAGAGCCTTCCATACTACTTTCTTACCCATGTAAGAATGTTTCTTAATATATAAACACAAGTCCAACTTCACATATTAGTAATGTGGAACAAAACTCCCACTCCCACTTTCACTTTTTCTCTTTATATCTCATTTGCAAGGAGCTTACTTTGAGCTTTAATTTCTATTCACACAATCTTCATTTTGAGCATATAAATAATTAATTCATAGTCCTCATGTCAAGGAACACATATCCAGGTCTTTCTCCTAAAACTGAGTTATGGGACCCACCCGAATTATCCTCTCAAAATGGCTCATAATCACAATTTTTTCCAACAATCGCCCACATGAATAAAATTGGGTGAAAAAGTAAGATGAACAAAGCCTTACTATGTGATAGAATTTGACGATTGAAACCTGCACAAGATAGGTAGGTGTTACCCTTTGAAACTTCCCTTATAAAAGTATATTTAATTTACCCACTATCAAGTTGACATGATGCCATTGAACTGTTCAGTTTTCTCGAGTAAATATGACACACTCCACATAGGAATCTTTCTTGACAAAATTCAGTTCTCATTGTTATGTTCATTTTCGCCCTGAACATCTAGTTGGTTCTGCAAGAGTTTTGGAGAATTGAATTTTAACACCTTCTCCTTTGAAGCGACCCCACTTCACTCCCACATAGGTGATACCTTATACAAATGTATCATTAAAAGCATAGTTTAACCTCATTTCCAATCTTTACTGGTATATCCCCCGCAGTGATCTTTCCACGTCTTTACAATTAGGTTATCCCATTAAACCTAGATCTTGGGATCTCCAGTCAGCTAGGCTGGGTTTTCCTTTGTATCGACTTATTGTCCTTTTATGGGTTTAAGTCCCATTCCTCTTGATAATTTATCGACTTGCTCTCGATTTAACCCTTTGGTTAGCGGATCCGCAATATTATCCTTTGATTTTACATAATTAATAGCAATAACCCCTGTTGAGAGCAGTTGCCTAATGGTATTATGTCTACAACGAATATGTCTAGACTTACAATTATGCATGTTACTCTGTGCCCTTCCAATTGCAGATTGACTATCACAATATATGCATATTGGTGGCACAGGACTTTCCCATTTCAGAATATCTTCTAAGAAATGGCGTAGCCATTTAGCTTCTTAAGCATATTTGTCTAATACAATAAACTCAAATTCTATCGTGGATCTGGCTATAACAATTTGTTTAGAAGATTTCCAAGCCACAGCTGCACCAACTAGTGTAAATACATAACCACTAGTGGATTTTGAATCTTTTATATTAGAAATCCAATTAGCATCACTATAACCTTCTAGTACAGCTGGATATATAGTATAATGCAGTCCATAATTACGAGTATACCTTAAGTACCTAAGTACTCTTACAATTTCTTTCCAGTGATCTAGCCCTGGAGTACTCATATATCGACTTAATTTCCTCACTGCATAAGCAATATCTGGTCTTGTACAATTCATTAAGTACATAAGACCACCAATCACATAAGCATATTCAACTTGAGACACACGTTCTCCTCTATTCTTTGATAGATGGAGGCTCAAGTCCAATGGGGTTCTAGCAATATTGGTATCATTCTTATTGAATTTACCAAGTATTTTATCAATATAATGAGTTTGACTCAAGGTCAACCCATCTGATCTTCTAGTAATTTTAATTCCTAGAATCACATCTGCTAGTCGCACATCTTTCATATCAAACTTTGAATTTAACATATCCTTGGTAGACTTGACCATCTTGTCATTACTACCAACAATGACTATGTCATCAACATATAAACATAATATGACATAACTGTCACTCATGTTTTTGACATAAACACATTTATCACACTCATTGATTTTGAAGCCACTAGATAGCATAACACTATCAAATTTCTTATGTCATTGCTTAGGCGCTTGCTTCAAACCATATAGTGATTTAACTAATTTACATTCTTTTCTTATCCTGGTTGTATCATGTAGACCTCTTCATCTAAATCTCCATTTAGAAAAGTAGTTTTTACATCCATTTGATGTATTTCAAGATTGTGCAATGCAGCAATCACTATAATCATTCTTATAGAATTGATCCTGGTTACAGGGCAATAAGTATCAAAATAATCTAGGCGTTCCTTTTGTCTATAACCTTTAATCACGAGCTTGGCTTTATACTTATTAATTGAACCATCTGCCTTTATTTTCCTTTTGAAAATCCACTTGGATCCTAATGATTTACATCCTGGAGGTAAATCCACTAATTCCCAAGTATGATTCTGCAAAATGGAATCAACCTCACTCTTAATAGCCTCTTTCCATAAAAGACCTTCTGAAGAGTTTATAGCTTCATTATAAGTTTGAGGTTCTGCCTCTAGTAAGTAGGTCAGAAAATTTGGTCCAAAAGACCTTTCTATCCTTGCTCTTTTACTATGCCTGAGCTCTATCTCAATAGGCTCATCCTCTAAACCAAGCTCTTCATCATGAACTTGATCTTGACTATTTTCAATAATAGCCTCAAGAGGTCACTTTGATGAATTCGCCTCTTCCAAACTCTTACAAGAAAATATATGTTCAAAAAATGACGCATTTCTTGATTCTATAATCGTGTTCTTATGAATATCCGGAATTTCCGATTTATGCACAAGAAACCAATAAGCACTACTATTATGTGCATAACCAATAAAAATGTAATCAACTGAATTTGGCCCTATTTTCACTTTCTTTGGTATAGGTACTACCACTTTAGCAAGACATCCCCATACTCACAAGTATTTATAAGATGGTTTTCTCCCTTTCCATATTTCATAAGGAGTTTTGTCTTGC
>CATIWF010118149.1:0-10435 GCA_949630135.1 Balakata baccata
ATTTGAGCACATCTATACTAAAAGAAGTAATAGATTGGAACATAAAAGACCTAATAATCTTGTATTTGTGAACTACAATTTAGAATTGAAGAATAGGTATGCAACTAAAAATCTTGAATTATATATATATATATATATATATATATATATATATATATATATATTTCTTATTATTTTTATACTAGGAGTAATCTTATTCTCGAATACTATTATTTAAGTTTCATAAAAAGAAATTGAGATATCTATTGATTATGAATGCATTGACAAGACTGAATTTTGGATTGAGGAAGATGATACACCTGTTGATTTTGATTTAAATGAAATAGAGGCTGTTTTTTATGAAGATTATGCATATTCAGTTTCAGAAAGTGACACTCATATTCAAGATTAGTTTTGTTGTTTGGTTTATGATTTTATATTATTTATTTTTACTATATTATATTGTCATTGTGAAATTAAGTAGATGCAAGAGAAGTAGATGATTCAATATTTTAATGATATTGATTTGGAATCATTTGGTCCTACTGATGCAACAATTTATTCTCGATTGAATGTGGATGAAGGCGGAACTTCTGTGCAAATCAATTTTTTTTAAGAGATGAAAATTGTGATAAAACTCAGCCATAAAATCTTTTGCTTAATTTTAATTTTGGATATGGTTATGTAACAATTATATTATGGACGTTACACTTTTTGAACATATTATTAATTATGGATTTATGGATGTGGTTAGACAACAATTATATTATGGACATTGCTCTTTTTAAATATATTATTATTTATGGAATATATTTTGAGTTTTTATTTTTATTATGTATGAGACAAATTATATTTTATTAACTTATTATATATGAAACATGTTATATTTTATGAAAATTTTACATAGACCAGTTCAACTCCGGTTCAATTTTAAACCCATAACTCGTTGTCTTTTTCGGTTCATTGGCCGAATCGATTTTTACAACCTTGTGGTTAAACAAAGGACCTGAGATCAGTGGGGTATATTCTAATACACACAATTAAACATGTGTTTAATTATATTGAAAATCCTAATAAAGGTGTTTATAAAGTCCAAAAGGAATAAAGAGAGTAAATTGATGAATAAGTATATAAAGCTGGATATTTTTAAGCCAAAAGAAAATGATGAACTTTGCACCACTATGTCTTTTATCTTTTTATCTATAGGACTTATCTGTAGGGTTGTAAATGAATCAAACCACTCGGAAACTATTCGAATATTAGTTCAAAAAAAAACTTGTTCGAAATTGTTTGTTAATCTTAACGAGTCGTGCTCGAATTCAAATCCGAGTTTGAGCTTATTGCTGTTTGGTTTGTTGGCTTGCGAATATGTTCGTTTAAAAATTCACAAATGTGTTCATTTGAAAACTCGAGCATGTGTTCATTTAGAAACTCGCGAACATGTTCATTTAGAAGCTCGCGAACATGTTCATTTAAGGCTTGTTTATGTTATATTTTGTTATTAAGGTCAAATTCAAACTCGAACTTTTGTCATTATTAGTTAACGAATAGAACTCAAACTTTTGTTATTATTAGTTAACGAACTGAATTTGAGTTAAACTCGTTAAGTATAATAAACGAGTTATTTACAAGTTGAGCTCAAATTGCTCACGAGCTTTCTAATTTTACATCGAATTGAGCTCAAGCTCAAATATTAAAATTCGAATAAAGCTCAAGCCGAGCTCAAACCTATAACAGTTTTAAACAAACCAAATCCAAGTTCCTCAGTATTCGGCTTGGCTTGATTCTAACAGCTTTATTTATCTACTTCAGACGCATATTGCTCTTGGTTTGATAAATCACAAAAAAGTGGTAAGTATTTTATACAAATTAGAATTAATTAGAATAAAGTATTTGAAATAAATAATAATTCTTTTAATAAAGGGTAACAATCAGACTTTTCATCCACTTCCCTTCCCCCACATAAAGATGTGAAAATTGGGAAGGAAATATAATTCTTATCATTAGAATTATTTAATTAAAAACGACAAAGAAATTTCAGACATTTACCAAATATATTGCCTAACGACAGGTCAAATCAATTATCCATTTTTTTTTTGGGTAAAATCATAACAATACATCTTTTTGACCAACATAAGAACAAATGAACAGAGAACGTCATCACCTGCATTTTGTAAAACACAATGACTAGAGAAAGGAGACTTACAGGGCATTAATTATTTTGCAGCACACCAAACTCTACACGATATTTACAAGGACTAGTATGACAAAAGCAGCGCAGAATGAAGTTTCTGCAATAAAACCTGAAGGAGTGCATCTCCTCTAACTCGTTTAGCTAAAATTCCTATTTGAGGATTGTTTCCACTATCCAGCAAAACTTTTCAACAAAAGCTTCAAATTAGAGATACTAACTTTTGCTGGACGCATACCTTCCTGGGTCCAAATTGGAACTAAAATTACTTCTTACGGAGATTGACTGGAATGCGCAACTGAGAAAAGCATGATATTCTGAAATTTAGCAAAAAGTAAACTCCTTTGATTAAGAACAACAAGCAATGTTGAGGAAGGAAAAAACAGATACATTACAGAAAGTTTCCTTCTGTTAAGAAGCAGCATAGATTTTGAATTTTCATTTTCCTTTCACTGACTGGCTATGTGCTCCTCTCTTACATCCAATGATGAGTTCAAAAAAAGTTTCCTTTGCATGTTGATCCTCTAGTTTCAAAACGATTCCCAGTTACCAAACTTGCAAACAACCAATGCCCTTTAGTTAGTAAGGCAATCACTCTTGTCAAGTAGAAAGTTGCGGCCAAAAAGATCATTTGTATGCACAAAACAAAATGATGCTATCCTGCAACTTTGAATAGGTCTGCTTTATAATAATGGTTTCCCGTCATCTTTTCCATATATACGTTGAAGTTCACGTGTTGCAGCTAAAAATGACTCTGTGCAAGTGCGAAAAATAAGTCAATACCACATGTAGGAGAGAACACAGCATAAAAAAGGAAAATCAAAAGGTATAATGTGCAATTGGAAGCAGAATGGATAATGCAAATAGAGAAGCACAACTGAATAAGATATTCTGCATACCTTTCCAAAGACGAAAGGACTTCTGGTTGATAGGTGATCCAGTTATTGTCTGAATAACTTCAAACAGTATATTTTGCGGCGTGCTTCTTAACTCTTGGACAATGCCATATATAGTCTTCCCATTCTCAAAATATATGTGATTATTTGGATGTTTCGTCTTGCAATTAGCATGACGTTCAAATTCATAAGCATTAATTACCTATATAAAGATATCATTACTATAAAGGGGATACAATCAGCAAACTACTTAGAAATTCTATCTTTAGAGTTTACTAAGACATTCAATTGACAAAGGATCTGACAACAAATGCTTACTTACCTTGGAGAAATTGCATGTCCGACAACCACATAAATAACCGGAAAGTTTTATAATGCCACGGAGTTCCTTCTAATATGCACAAGAAACAAAAATGTCATCACAGGATAAGAGTGCCTGAGTACATAGGAATAAAAGTTAATAATTACCTCCCGTGACCATGCTATAATACTTCACAGGAACTCCATCCAGCATTCCAGTGGATAGTAAGCTTCTAACATTAGAAGGGAAGTTGTTGGAAGGAGCCTTCTTAGATGTTTTTAGTTCATCTTTCTTCTTGGAAGAATTTTCAGTTCTGGATGCAGTTGTATGGGCAATAGATGCAAGTGCATCTGCATTAGATTTGACCCCATCTTTGCTATTTATTGCTTCTGAACTTTGAAGAGAAGATTGAGCCATCAGCAAGTCATAACTGGATATGAGACTTCCAGAGGGATTTGTATCATCGTCATCATACCCACCAAATGATATTATAGCACTCTCTCCTTTATTATAAGACTGCCCAACTGACAAGTTGTTATCATCTTTACTGTAGGTTTGACCCATTATAACAGTACCATCATTTCCTTTGTTAAAGAACTGTCCCGTTGATATGGTATTTTCATCTGGTTTGTAGTTTTGAACCATAGATATAATACCATTATCACCCTTACTAAATGCATGACCCATGTCATTCTCTTTGTACGCTTGGCTCATTGATAAGCAGTCATCTCTCTTATTATATGTTTGTCCCATTGAAATGAAAATGTTGCTCTCCCTGTCATAGGTTTCACCCAGTGATATGATGTTGCCCTCTTCTTTGTTATAAGCAAGTCCTGTCAATATGGTATTATCATCTGCAGTGTCATATGCATGAGATGATGACACGGTATTATTTCTATCCACTCTATCGTAGTCATTTTCCATTGATACATGCATGATATTCTCAGGTTCCTTCACCTGGCAAACTTTCACTTTTCTAATCCCACCAAAATTTAAACCCAATCTTGGATCCTCTAGTGTGTGAGACATAGATAAACCAAATGAGGAATCATTCACAAAAGGATCCTCATCCACCTTTCTCCCCAGGCTCATCTTTTCTGAACAAACTGAGGACATGTTTCTATCATCAAAATTGGATGTCCTTGCTGTCTCAGAGTCAAACAACCGTTCGGAAGAAGGACCCGAGATTGACTGAAAACTGGAAGTGCTTCCCCAGGGAGAAACATTTGAACTTAATAATCCTGTGAATAAATTGTTGGTTGGAAGTCCTGATGCCTGTTTCTTGTTGGAAAATAGGTCTGCCTCGGGACCATCCATAAACCACTGATGAGAACGTTTCAGCTCAACTCTAGACGAATTATCATAATGAATCTCACTGTCATTTATTGAGCCAGCACCCTTTGTCATCCAAAAACCTTGATTCTGGAAAGACTGTCGCACAAAATTACTTAGATGTCATATCACCAAGAGAACAAGAACCAGAACATATTCTCCTGGCCATGCACACAAGCAAAGAAGAAAACTATTTCCATACTTTAATCCAATCAGCAAAGCATTTTCACTAGTAACTATGAAGTTACAACACATACAATGTACCCAAAGGTTTTTTTTTTTTTTAAATTGCAGATGAAAAACAGTGAAAACCCAACTTTTATTAGTATCCTTTTTCCACATTTTGCTCCCAGAGATGCTTGAATTCTCATCCACTACCATATAATAAAATTCCCCAACAACTTCATGGAAGTAAACAGTTTGATAATAATTACAACACCTATTATTCCAAATCATGTTGTTCTTGGTTACAGGAAAAAACAAAAGATAGTATACAACAGCAAACTGACATTATGAAACCATAAAAGATGTTTGATAAAAAAATAAAAAAACCGAGTTCTAGGCATTTCTCTTAAGCTATCAAAAGGCCAAAGATCCAATGGCTTGTCAACTGATGTGTTTAGTTTTGTGTGTTATTGTGTTTGAAATTTTGTGTTCTTATTGTTGATTTATTGCTATTTGTGAGTGCTTAGTGTGTGTTTTGATGTTTGTAGGTGATGAAATGGAGTTGGAGTGCACCATGCTTGAATTTGGTGTTTTGATGGAGAAATGGTGAGAAGAGCAACTATCCGCCGCTTGAGCGGTGTTTTCATCGCATAAGCAGTGATTTTTGGGTCATTCAACAAGTTAGCATATGGCGCTTGTGCGGTGGAATCGGCACTTGCAAGCGGTAATGAAGTTCTAGTAGCACTTGCAAGCGGCGAATCAGCACTTGCACGCTGTGATATCCCAAATTGTGGGATATTTTTGATTGGTTAAAGGCTTATTTTTGGGGATTTTAAAAGATGAAAAATTACATTGAAGAGTTAGTTTTCAATTAGAATTCTTTAGAAGTATATAATGTTTTCTTTGAACCTAGGGTTTTCTTCTCCATTATCTTCTTCTTCTCCCTATCAAATTTTCTACAAAGTTTTGAGATTCTGGTGGCTGAACAGAACTTGGAAGCCACCTCTTTTCTTTTTTTTTAGTAGATTTAGCTTATTGTGGAGACTCTTCACCATTGGAGATCGCAAGGATTGAAGCTTTGAAGAGTGAAGAACTTCTACTCAAGGGAATTCAAGCCTACAATTTCAGGGGGTTTTAGTTTCCTTTGATTTTTATTCTTCTACTGAAAACATGTTTAGCTTAGGTTTTGCCATTAATTTTATTATAGTTATGGCCATACTTGGCTAAGTTTTTTGTTAGGTATTTAGTTGCTATTTAGAATGTATGAACTTTCCTATTAGTAATGAAATTTGATTCATTCCAATATCAATTATGCTTCTTCAATTCTTTGATTGAATGTATGATTGACCACCATTCATTTAATTGGGCATGAATTTCTTAAGGGTTTGTTATTGGATGACAGTCTTTAACTTAGCCTAAAAATTGAATTGAACATTAATTGCATTATTAGCTTGGGTAATTAATGAATTAAGGCGAGAGCCATTGGAATTCGATTTCATTGTGCTTAATGGAGTTGGGAAAGGGAATACGGACTAAATATGCTAGCTAAATACCTAAGTTAGTCTCATTGGTTATTTATTCAATTTTAATTGCTTTCATTTACTTAGTTAAACTTTTAACTTGCAAAAATCGGAATTAGAATGTTTAGGAACATCCATTTGTGTTAATTGACAATTAATAGTAATTAGGATTTTAAGCTAACGGTTCCTTGAGAGATCGACCTCGGAGGTGACTTGTCATTCTACGATTGGCTTGTGCACTTACAAGTATTAAATTTGACACATCATAAACATCACACTTTATCTAGTTAAACTAAAACTCATAATCAAATGCTACAGTTTATTCTTGTATGAACCTAAAACTAGAAGAATTTCAGATCAGTGGTTTCATCTACAATACAAAAGTTCAGCATAACTTTAAGCTGATAACAAATAATCTTTGCCAAATTAATGAGAAACCTGTTATATAAAATGTTCAAATATCCCGACGAATGCAAGGTTCTCTTCAACACTTACAATGCTTTAAGAACACAACATAGGATATAAATGTTTCAGAAATGATACAAAGCTCAACTGAATATTATAATATTTAATGTGAAAAATTATCTTCAATGCAAGATTGCAGTAAGGAAACAAGTCCAGTTAGAAACTAAAGCAAGCTAAAACAAGACAAATAACCAAATCAATATGCAGGCTCAAAGTTCGCCAGTTCTTAACGGTACACAAGCATAACAATTGTACATTGTTAAAAGCCTACATAAAAACTAACATCTTAAAAATTTGGTAATAGAAATAAGAAATATACCATTTCTCTATTCCCTTTCCAGTCAGAAATTGCAGTGAGCTAAGATCCTTCTACCCTTTGGCCTAACTGTTTGATTAGCACCAATCTCTCAAACGTCTAGTTCAAGCAAATACAACAATCTGTAGCGGAAAGAAATCGCCCAACCCCAAGTTTACCTGCCCAAGAAGGAAAAAATAAAAAAAGAGCAAGTATCATCAATTGCTGGTTGGTAGCAGAAAATACTAGAGAAGAAAATAAACCAAAATCATCATATTGCAAATCCTTTGAGTTTTCATGGCCCAGATAATTAAGATTCCACTGAACCAAGTCACATGCAACCGTTAACCTTCATTGAAGCAAGCATATTTTGTTCCTCAAAAACTGGGAAGGAACAAAAGAGCCATAAAACCCTAAAATATTTCGGTTCTATTTCGGCATGAACTAAACGAAATTTAAACAAGTGGCAAATGCAATACTAAGAGACAAACCCCTAATTTAAAACATAAGGAAAGGGGAAAATTTTCAAGTTGGACGCGTGAGTTGCAGTAAAAATGGAAAAAAGATATTTAAAGATTTGAGAACCGTACTATTTCTAATCGATGATCGACAATAATCCCGGCACCGATTCACCGGATAACATGCCGGCGATTGTACGGACAGTGATTTCGGCGAGATCTAGGGAGCAGAAAAGTTCATTAGATTTTGAGCTGTTTTGTTGAGAAGGGATGGGATTTTGATTCGGTACATAAAGGTACATGTAAACTCAACGTACTTGATTTGCAAGATTCGGTTAGGAACAGAAATCGGGGCCGGTTTTTGCGAATTCGGACCGACAGTGAAGTAAGGTGATTAACTTTGTTTTTTAGGGAAAGTTGAGCGTTGATATATTATATTAGTATTTTATTGAGAATAAAAAATTATATAATTTATGTTTTATTTTATTTCTATTAAATTGTAAGAAATATTCTATTTTTTTTAGTGAAAATAATAGTATATTATGTCAAATTTCAAGAAATATTAGCATAATATATTAAACTCTAGGAGTACAAAATAAAATTTAAATTTTAAAGAGACATTAATATAATATATTGAATCTTAAAAAATAAATAGTAATTAATTTTATTTTAATTGACATAATATATAATTTTATCTTTGAACGTTTTGATTCCAATTAATGGTTACTTTTTTTATAAAATTAATTGTTATGTTAAATAATAGAATTATCTGGTTTATGTTAGACATAAATTTTAGTTGGTTTAAAATCCAACGGTTAAAGATTTTTTATTATATATTTTTATTATTAATAATATTTATTATAATCTTTAAAATATCTTCACCTAATTTTTAGCTCCCACTTTGCCACTTTTTCCAGATTTTGTAGCTCTATTTTAGTTATCTACTTTGAATATAAAACTATTCCCAACCCCTTTATATATCTGCATATTTTCTTTAGGTGAGTAAAATATCCATTTTTTAAAAAAAGAAAAAGTTATGTGCAGAATATTGTTTCATTGAGGAACATTAAGTTTTATCAGTATTAAACAATTAAATATTATTCTATACTGGGTATTAGGTAAAATGTAGTTAGAAGATTTTCTTAACTGCACACTGGAGATTCAGAGAATGTAATTACAAGAATTTATAAAAGTTGAATTTATTTGTTGAATTTGTGGCCTCATATCTTAATGTGAATTATAAAACCACCAGTTTGAAATTCCCAATCAAATATATAGTCATAGTTCCCACAGGTAAAGAGTTATTTGTTTTTGTTATTATTTGGGATAGTATTATATCTATCCAATATTATTATTTTCATTGTAATTCTATGTTGTTAGAATTCTTAATTCATAATTAAAAGATATATTAAGCAAAGCTACATATATAACGTCGTATGATATATTCCCATGATGATGCATATATCTACTTATAAATTAAATGAGTAAAGGTTAATGAAATAATTTATGTAATTATGCAAAATTTCTATATCTAAATTGATATCAGCGTAATATCTCTTAATCAGTTGATTTGTTCTAATAGAAAAGTGATTGATGATAATAAGATATGCTATGTTTAATAGGGAAATATGAAGTACTTATTAGTGATTAAATCATTTTAATTAAGCAAATGTGTTTTTGTTAGTATCTCTGTGAGATTCAGCAAGATGCATATCATATGAATAAGTATATACAATTATATATCTATATGAGATTTATTTACAATATAATTAATTGTATATGCATTATATAATTGCGCAAGATGTCCCTTTTTTTTTTCCTTTTTCTTTTTTGCTGTGAGCCATAATTTTGAGCAATATTATGCACACATGAATATCGAATAGTGTATTCTAGCAGAAGAATGATTTGTTATGGAGTCAGAAGCACAAAAACAAGGCCGTTTTTAAACTTTGAACAAACGAGTTCGAAGTTGGCACAATGGAGGAACGTTGGTTGACAGCCTTTATTTTTTAATTATATATTATATGAATTCATTTTGTTTTGATGATGTGTGACATGAAATTGCATGCATGTTTAGTTGGTAAGCTATTCAGCTGATTGTTTCCATTTTTTTAAGTGTCTTTAATGAGACATATATAAGTCTATTAAACATTTGATTTCTCATAGCGTAATTTCTCTTGATTTTATTAAATTTGAAAATAATATTGTAGATCCGCTCACAAAGGACCGAGAGAATAGTCGTTCAAATTTATCTTGTGGGTTCTAATGAAAATGACCGATTAACCCGTAAAGAAATTGTCTCTCAAAAAATTTTATTGAATTATCGAGGGAAATGTGATTAAAGTCTAGAAACAAATCACTATAGCGGAAACCCAACTTCATATGAACGACGATATTATGAATGAAGTTCAATAATTAATAATGAAGCTATAATAAGTGATGAGTAAAACGTTGTTTAATTAAATGAGGATATTTCTCATCATTCCTATGATAAAAGTGCTTTTATTTGTGATGCTAAGAGAGAGTTCTATTCTAAATGAATCCGAAGACATTTTGTTTGCAACATGTTAGTCACAAGCACTCTTAGAAGATTTATCTATATAAGTATGGTAATGAGCTCTCTACTGTAGGAAAATTGATTACTTCATAAATACACTCATAAAGAAGATATGTGTGCATGACTGCAAAAGCACAAAACTGATAGAATCATCAAAGTTGTCCAAAGTTATGTGTATAGTGAGTTAATATTTGGTTAGAGAATTTTTAAGGTGCACCCGGTGTAATTTACGCCGAGTACTTTAAAATCATTGGATTATAAACTTTTAATATCATC
>CATIWF010118161.1:0-38993 GCA_949630135.1 Balakata baccata
TCAGAACCTACCAAAATGAATAATATAAAATCTTCATAGCATAAACCATTCTATGAGTTAGATTTTAATATTCCTATGTCTATTGATACCTTCCAAGAAAAAATATTGAACTTTCCAATAAAGACTTGATGAACTTTATGATATATAATAAATAATATAAGCACAGCTGACTCCATCCAATGGTCCAATTATGCTTGAGCAAGATAGTCTCACCTGGAAATTTTATTGTTAGCTGTCCCCACAATATGAAATCAGAGAAATCGCAAGTGGTAATGACAAATGAGCTTTCAAAAAACTTAACAAAGACTGCTTCCTCTCATTTTCGAAGTCCCCACATGGCTGCATCAACATTCACACCCACAACCTAAATCGACAAGCAAACAAATAAATTAATGAGTAAATTACTGTAATTCCTTCAAATTTACTTAGATACACTAGTTGGTTTTTCTATTTTTTGAAATATATTATAGTGTTTTTCATGTTTGTTTTAATACGCTATGTAGTTTTTTAGTTAATTTTTTTCCATTACATATAAATAAAATATCAAATTTATCATTTCTTTTTTATCTTAAAAAATACTAAAAAAAAATTTAGTGTTATCAATTTTATATAAAAATATTAAATTTATTGTTTTTTTGAATATTATATTTTTTAAATTAACAAAATTTATTAAAAAAATAAATAATAATATTTTTTAATTGACTACAAGTAATGGAATTTGCTATTCAAAAGTATTAGAATATCTAAATTTTTTTAGTTATTAAAACTAAATTTGAAAGACTTTCTTCACCAAAGAAAAATATTAATAATTTTTCTCTAAATTAATCCACTAATCAATCAATTAACATTAATGAAGGCTCAATCGCACACGAAAAAAAAAAACCCACAACCGGAGGCAAAAAAAAATAGCATTCAGGTTCAGCCTGTTACCACCATCTTCATCCCCCGATTCCCTTTTCCTGCTAATCAAGAAAACCGCCCCCCTCTCAATTTCCTACAAAAAGAAGAGAGAATTTGGAGCTACCATGGACAGACTGGTGAAGCCAGACGTGAAAGAAGTGGAGATAACGTTCAAGAGTGGCCAAAAGTGCAACACAACTTTCAGGCTCAGCAATCTTATGCACACCATGTCTGTTGCCGTTTCCTTAACCACCACAAACCCATCTGTTTTCTCTTTTAACCAGGCCTTCTCCATAATCCCACCTCTTTCCTCCTCATCTTACACGCTCATCCTCTCTCAGTCACCGGATCAACCACCTCTCCGTAATCCTCCGGACGTTGTCACCGTGAAATCCGCCATGCTCCCCACCGGTAAGGCCCATGTCGACGAACTCCGCCGCCTGTTTTCACGACCCGGGCCCCATATTTTCAGAGACGCCACTATATCCATCTCGCTTGTGGGTCCCCATGTTGTTGAATATCTCATACCAAATCACGCCCAAATCGCCGATGTATCTTCCTATTTTAACAGGGCTATCTCCGGGTGTACTGGGCCCCAGTTCACGGCGTTGCTAGAATCCGCCGTCGTATCCAGTAATGCCAATTTGGTGGCTAAATTGATAGATGTAGGAGGAGATGTGAATTTTAAAGATTCAGAGGGACGATGCCTGATAACTCAGGCTGTTAAAGCAGGAAATACAGATGTAGTCAAGGTCCTGGTAGCTTCCGGTTGTGTAATTGATCACTTGGTAGATAAAGTATTGCACGAAGCAGCGGCGATAAATAGAGTGGATTTGATGGAGGTTCTGGTTTCTTATTTCAAGGATATTGATGCGAATTCGATTGATTTATACGGTAGAACCCCAATTCATGTAGCCGCAAGAAACGGAAACGTTGAAGTGATTCGATTCTGCGGTTCAATTGGAGGGAAAGCTGATGCAGTGGACTGTAATGGCTGCACTCCGCTTCATCTGGCTGCAGCAAAGGGGCATTTAGAAGCCGTAGAATGCTTATTAGATTGTTGTGGATTAATAAAATACGCAGTGAACAAGGAAGGAAAGACAGCTTTCGCCATTGCAGTTGAAAATGGGAATTCACATTTATACAGTGCGTTGCAATTTGGGGATACACTGAATAGAGCAGCGAGATTAGACGATGTAAATGGGATAAAGAGCTGCTTATCAGAGGGAGCAACCGTGAACGAAAGGGACCAAAATGGATGGACCCCTTTGCATAGAGCTGCGTTTAAGGGCCGAATTCAGAGTGTAAAGATGCTGCTTAATCATGGAGCTCAGATTGATGCTGTTGACGATGATGGGTATACCCCGCTTCATTGCGCAGTTGAAACAGGGCATGTACAGGTTGCTGTGTTGCTGATTGCTCATGGGGCTAAAGCTAATGTCAAGACCCTTAAGAATTATTCTTCTTCCCCACTAAAGAAATCGCTGTTTCAAGGCAATGAATTGTCTTCTTGTATTTTGTAATCTGTAAAGTGTAAACAATTTTGGGTTTGTAATGTTTGCTCGGCTGATGGTGAGATATAGAGAGAGAGACAGGGAGAATTGTGATGAATTCTGCTCTTCTCAAAACCAACCAACCGACCTGCTATGCTTATGATTTGTATACTTTCGAGGATCCCATATATCGAAAAAAAATCAATGAAATTAGCTTTGAATTGGTTCTTTTATGTTACTGATTCTGGTTCTAAAAATTGAATTTATTTGTTTCTCCAATTAGAGGGTATAACCACTGTATTAAATTCATACTGAAATTTTATTTAATGTCAAATTTGATGGAAGTGAAATATATATTTGAATTGAGATAAATATATTCAAAATAATATATTTAAGTTTTTTTTAATTTTAATGAAATATGTCATCAAATAATGCATGACATGAAAATAAACTTTTTATGTTAATATTGAGTATTTATCCATAACTATTAGTAAAATATATTTTATAACTTTTATGTATAATATCTATTTTATCAAGATTATCCTATGATTTTAAGAATAAAATAGAAAAATAAAATGTTTAGACAAATCTTATAGAATTGAATTCACTAAGTGCAAACCAAACAAAAAGACTAAAAGCGTTAGTTGCGTTGATAAAACTTATTTGCTAGTTTCAGATGTATGATCATAAATATCTTTTTTTTATAATTTTATAAGCTACTAACACTTTAAGAGTTTTTTTTCAATATTTTTTTTCAATACATACTAGTAAAAAAAAAAGAAAACTTTTGAAAGAAAAACAAATTTTTTACTCCAAAGGATATTGAAGAACTAGAAGAAGATTAAGAAGAAGAGAAAACAAAATGGCCAAAGGCAAAGAAAATTTTTTCAACCTCATCCGATGATGTTAGCAGACAGGAGAAGAAAAAAGAAAACTTTTTTTTTTTTTGACATTTCCTTCTTTTTTTTTTTTTTTAATTTGATTTTATGATATAATAATAGTGCAACAGTTGCATAATTTAATTTTTAACTATTACCATTAATTATAAAATTAATCTTCTATTATATACGGTAATTACTTTAATATACCACTATAGTTAATTTAATTAACAATTTAATTAAATTATTATAATTTTAATTAAAATATTAATTAAGAAAAATAGTTAAAATTAATCAATATTAATTTTAACTCGAAAAGTATAAGTGATCATTTCTAATTTAATTTTCAATTAAATTATTCTCCACATCTAAATATGTACTAGACAAATAATTTAATTTAGTTGTGATTTATAAGGTCAATAATTTTATAAGAATGGAAATATAATATTAACTCTTTAATATTATATCAGACACAATTTCTGAATTCCTCATATACCCAGATACATCAAGTATCTTTTCGAAATTCTTCTTTTAACTACCGATAAAATTTCAAATATTAATTTGACATCTAAATCATAATATTAAATCATCTTGTTATGATTCTGATATTGATTAGGGTCACAACATGTTAAACCCTATTAGTCAATATTATAACGAGTGATAATTTACGTTCTGATTAAAATAAGACTTATTATTATTAATCTAATTAATAATTCAATCTTACATTGAATAAATCATATTTTTTTCCGGCCAGAAATTTATTTTATTAGAACCAAAATATCAACTCCATTAGGATCTTGCCCTGATGTTACAGGGTAACGAGTCCTACTATTGATAATTTCATGTCTCATTACATAACTAATTGTGGTGACTACGAACCAGATTACCAAGCGCGGATAATCTAATACAAGACAAGAGTACATCCGCAGCTACCCATGGAAATGACAGTATTGACACCTCAAGTCAAAGAATTTCGAGTCATATAAGACTCATATATTATGATCAAGATAATAACTGTTGACATCTAGTACTATCTGTGCAGTTATTATCATGCTTCACTGTTTGGTATCCTTAACTCTTTAAGAATCCACTGATTTATTTAGATATTATTATATTATAGAGAATGAGATTCCTCCTCAAAATAAATTATGTGATAACTTAGAAGTTCAATGAATGCTCAATTCATTATCCAAAAGGATGTATATTTCATAGTATATTTAACTACTGCATTTATAATTTAATCAACAATTTAAATATTTATTTATTATGAATATGAAATATACATATGTCCATTGTGGTATAATATTTAATATATAAAAAGAAATGAATGCATTAGAACATATACACAACTAATAACAAAATTGGTACCAAAATTTTGAGTAATATAATCTGAAATCCAATTCAATATTTTGAGATTATATTTCTCAAAATATTTTTGATTTTCACGTTATCAAATTTAGCATTCACATCAATAAATTTGGTGTTGATGTTAACATAAATCAACTGAAAAAAATATTTTATACAACAATTTGACATAATAAAGAAAAATATTTGATTTCATCAATAGCATTATATTAGCAATAATAGGCTATATGTTTGATTTTATAAATTAGATAGGCAACAAAATGAACTAAAAATGAAATTTAAGTAGCTAAATTTATAAAAAAAAAGAGTTAAATAGCGAAATCGAACATCTTAAAAGGGTTGCATATGTCTTACAACATATTCAAAAATGCTAAATATTTTACTTTCTATTATATTATAAAAAATTCACTCTTTATTTTTGTTTGTTTTGAAAATTATGGATACTTCAACAATATTTTTTTATCTCACTCTCTATTTTAATTTTTTATTTATAAAACTATTTAAAAAAAATTAAAGAGAGAATAAGAGAAAAAAAAAGAATAAAAAATAAAATATTATTTAGAAGTTTTTAGTGCTTCTTAAATTTAAAAAGGAATTATAAAGAGATATAAAATTTGCTAAATTTAAATAAAGGCTGAATTAGGTTGAAAGAGAAATGGTGATGGGATGCTCATAATCCTTCGAAAATTGTATAGAAAAAATTTTTTATAAGTTGTGCGTATCATAATAGTAGTACCTGAACTTTATTTTGTAAAGCAAAAATTTCAAATCGCTATTTGGATGGGCAAATCAATCCGAGCTGGTATCCGAAGAGCTTCTCTTTCTTCTGTGGTTTATGCTATTTGGATTTGCTTAGGAACCGGAAGATATTCCACGATGAGGCGCTTTCTGATAAAATTTTTTTTTTTTTTGCAGCAAGTCCGTTTGTGCATTCTCACTAAGTTTGCTAATCATATTCAAAGATTAGTTTAGTGGTTGGCGGTGTACGGGGCATACCGTGAACTGATTTGTGTTCGTTGTTTTTGCTGGTTGCAATCAAAGCCCTTTTTGGTTGCTTGACCTAAAAAAAAAAAATTGCAAATCGCTTGCCACGTTGGCAATAGTCGTCGCGGGGTTACTGACATGTTGTTGACGCTGCCTTTAGAGCTTAATAGTCATTCACTTTGTTGTAGTTATGTTTATGGGGAGCAATGAAGCTCGGACACTTCAATCGCATAGTGTGTTATGTTTTCAATATGTTTCCATTTCCAATACTGACATGAAACTAATTGGGTGCATTTTATTTTTTAAAAATTAGAAATACATTTTTTTATGTTAAAAATGCATTTTTTCCTTCCAGAAAATTTAAAATTTTTATGGGACACTAATTATTACTCAATATATTTGATTAAATGTCATTTTTGTTTAATTTTATATAAAAATAATAACTTATAATTATATTTTTTATTTTTATTATTAAATTTGTCCCTATATTTTTAATATTTTTATGTTTTGCTCACGTGTCCATGTCCTATATTTTTAAGAAATGTCATTTTACAGTGTCTATATCCGTACTACATAGATAGAGAGTGAACCTTGACTGAACAAGAATCTTGTTAAAAACTGGGAGTTTTTAAGTGCAGTATAGCAGTGAATGGCTTAGTAAATATTAGCGATTTCCTCACTTTTTGGGGTACATTTTTCATGGTTGCTTTAAGATGGGTCTCGTCCTGTGCTGTTGGCAACATTTTTGCATGAAGTAACAAATAGAATTGATTGGTTTCTAGTGATTTTAGCATTTGACTTGGGGTTGATTCTTTGCAAAATGCAGGTTCTTGAACTTGCTGGTAATGCTGCAAGAGACAACGAGAAGAACCGTATTGTTCTCAGGCACATTCAGCTTGCTGTGAGGAATGATGAGGAGCTTAGCAAGCTCTTGGGAACTGTAAACATTGCAAGTGGTGGTGTTTTGCCTAATATTCATCAGAATCACTTGCCAAAGAAGACTGGGACAGGGAAGGGAGAAATTGGTTCTGCATCACAGAAGTTCTAGACTATTTTAGCATGTGAGCTTTATGCTCTTCAACTTCATAATTTGACCGATGATCCCATCATTTGCCTGTGATCAATTTGCTCATTGTCTAAATTTGCGAGGGAATTTTGGCCTGAATATAGGGAAGATGACAATTTTGTTATAAACCATCTTTATAATTTATATGATGTTCTATTTCCGGTTTTTATCATCAGTGAAATGGTGTGGATCTTGTCCATTAATTGAAACAAGTTGGTGAGACATGTTTGTCTGTGTAATTGAAAAGATGATTAAGTCAAACATCTATCTGTAGTATTCACAAACCTTGTTCTGATCATGGCCAGTACTTGCAGATTTGGATGTCAATGGAATGGACAGTGTTGTTCTGTCAAGGCGTTTGTGACAAAAGCAGCTCTTTGAATAAAATTCTGGAAGTCTGAAAAAAAAATCAAAATTGGAGATGGAAGGGATCGAACCCTGTACCTCTCGCATGCAGAGCCAGCGCTCTACCATTTGATCTACATCCCCTGTTTGCTCAACTGAATTTATTGCTGGAATGCTGAAGAATATGTTCACTGCAAGCCAGGTCAACATGTGCTTATAGATAAACAAGGAGAAGAGATTGGTAAGGGAAAGGTATATCAAGCAGTAGGTAAATGGTATGGAAAGATCTCGGATGAATCAGAAACATGTATATATTGTCGATGTTACAAATCTTAAGGCTGAGAGATGGGTGAGGCTTCCATGCCCATCTGAAGCCACGGCCACTTTTTTGCTTTAGGCTGAAACAAAGCTTGAGGTAATGAGAGTATTATGGGATGCACACAAATTAATCTTGTTTCGCTCTGATACTCTTTGCTATAGTGTTAATGCCTAGAAAATTTTGTTACCACCAGTATAGTTCTTCATTTTTCATTTATTAGATTCAAATCATATGATCAAGTATTTACCCTTTCCTTTTCTTTTCCATGATTTCTTTTACCACTTTTTGAAATAATTATTACTAGCAGAGTTATTATGATTTTTTTTTTTTTTAAAATAGCCCCTGACCCTTTATCGAATTCCATAGTTAACTGCAAAACAAAGCCAGATTTCAGCAACAAGGAGATCAAATATCAAGCCAGCAGAGATTGTAAAACACTTGAATTTTAAATAAACTATAAGTACGTATGAACATTGTGTAAATTTAAGTCAATGAGGAGAAGAGAACCCCTCTGCAACCAAATACCACTAGAAATATGCTCCACACCAAATCCAACAATGCAACATCAAGAGGTACTGGCCATGGATTCAATTAGAAGCTGGTAACCTTCTGGTATTGCTGTTCGTGATTGAACATACTCTGCCAATGCAGGAACATCTGATAGATCTAATAACCTGGCCACAAAGAGCAGCAGATGAAAATCGGATATTCTTTTCACAAATGGAAGACTCTTTGTACGGTCCAAATGACTGTTCAGGGCTCTTGTTGTCACTTGGCCGATCCTGTTCTCTATGGGAAAGTTCGATGAAAGAGGGCCCTGCATTATATAAGCCATAACAAAAGGTCATTTAAGCTTTTGCAACACGTAAAGCTAATAATGTCATCGAAATATAAGATTGTATTGTTCATTTCTCTTTGCAAGTAATGTTGACACCATAGACAATCACAAAGATGCATGAAGAGGAGCAAAATGAATGAAAAGCACATGCAACCAAATGTTTAGGCATAGCAACTATTTTCCCCCCTCTATGAAACATTATTATATTAACCATAGAAAGCTTAATCCTGATTAATGCCTGACGAAACTAGCAATCTAATAGAAATAGTTAGATAGAATAAAAGCATAATAGGTTGCTAAGAACATAATTCATCTTACACCACTACTAAATAAATCAGTCGAATCTCAATGCACATGGAGCGACCTGCAAAATAACAACTGAACTTCATACTTCTACAGCCTTACACCTATCTCTATAACACCTGCACAAGTATATAGCTGAGACTCAAATATTTATCGTGATTCTACCAATATACTAAAATGTGAATTACCTTGGGTTGAAGATAGAATGAAGTTCAGACTAAACCTATTCAATTTTGCAGGGCACCATTCATCAGAAAAGATTGGATGCTACAATGGATAGCCAGTTATTTTAAGGTGCTCATGGGTATACTGGCTACATACCAATACATTATAAATATACACCTCTAGGGTCAATGTTCAACTCAATTTAGGTGTAGACACGATGACACATAAATGCCCCCAAACACCCCTCTCCTCTATGCACGCATGCCGGTGAAACATGCAGGAAATATATTGTTAAGTGCCAAGGTATATGTGATACTCGATAACCAAAATCATTAATTGCTAGTTTTACTAATAGCAGAAGTCAAAGAACACAAATTATAATAAATTTTTTCATGCATCAGGCTTCGTTATAATAGAACTTAAAATTTTATATTTGATTTCCAAAGCAACAAGAAAGCGCCTCCCACGTAAATTAGAGCAATGAAACAAAACCACCGAGATCATCTTAGTATGCAAAAATTAATTGTAGTGCACCAACATCCATTCTGAAGCAACAGTTGCAAATTACACTTCCTAAAGTTCTGTGCCTTGAGGAATAAAGTAAAGGATGCCTATAATAGCCTCAAAAGAGTATCAAATCCCAACACGTTCTGTGCATGGATGTAAATGATTATCCTGCAGCCCTCAGCCGATTTAAGATTTTCTTATTGGATAGCTTTCGACCCTCTCAGATTTTAAAAATGGGATATCAGCATTAATTAGTTAGTGATTGCAAGGAAAGCCTTTGGTGGAGGCAAATTCACTCGCTGAAAATAGCATTCATATCTATCTAAACCATCATTGATATACAGAAAATAATATGGTACGATTCATCCATCAAATAATCAAGCACAGAAAATTCAATTGCCAAATAGTAAGTCAGAAAAAAAAAAAGGACAAAGTACAATAGACGAGGAAAAAAGAAACATACCAGGTGATCCAAAATCTTGATCACAACCAAGAAAAAATCATTATCAACCTCCCTAACATCCTTCCCTCCAACAACAACTTCCTTCTTCATTTTAGACAACTTTGGATCCATATCCTCTCCAATCTCTGTCTCGAACCACTTTTCCTTAAAAAGCCTAATGCACATATCACTCATCTGAAACGCCTCAAAATGAACATCGGCTCCGCCATCCTCATTCACTTCCAGCTTTACCAACGCCGTCACCCACTCCTTCAACTCACTCTCCGCATGAAGTTCCGCTGCCTGAAGAACCTCCCTGTTAGACAGCGTGTAATCTTTTTTGTCCTGCGTAATAGTCTGAGTAAATATAAATCCCACTCTCCTCATCCCTAAACCAACTGCAATTGCATCTACCAATTTCTCTTCCTGAGGATCCCTCAAAAGCACCAGAATTTCTTCAGTTCCTCGCTGTGGCGGCTCATATATAAAATTAACCTCTACTTTCCCCTTATCCGACACCGCACCATACATAAAGCCACCCCTTTTTACAGCAAAAGCGAGTGTATCATTAACATACTGCTGAAACGCATTAGCACATTCCCGATCGAACGAAATCGACTCACAATGAGGATTTTCTTGTCTGGTAACTCGCATTTGTTTGCCAATCAGGTCGTCCATAGTCATCTTGCGGCCAAAGGAACCGGCGGGGTGAATGGCGGGACCAGCGATGGTCCTCTCACCTTCGTAGGCCAAGAATATTATGGAGCCATGGGCAATGTTGAGGGCAGAAAGAGGGGTATTGGGGTCAGACATGTCGGTGAATCGGAGGAGATCGGATGGAGATTTGGACAAGAGAAGGCTTTGTTTAGTAGAGAGGGTTTGATTATGAATTGGGATTTGAAGCCGGCTTTGAATTAGGGCTTTGAGCTGGGAGACGGTAATGTTGGGATTGTCTACGGAGACGCGCTCGAGGCCGTCTCTGCTACGGATTCGAAGCATCATATTGGCACCTGCGACGGAGAGATGAGTAAATACTACCGAAGAGCGAAGAAGATTGGGGAAATTTGAAGGTTTGAAGGGTTTTTACGGAGGGAATTAAAGAGAACTGGTTCCTAGAGTGCAGAGTGAGAGAAGCTTTTATGGGGTTTGCTTGAAGAGGAAGACTGTGAAGAGGACAGTGAAATTATATTATTTCCTGGAGAATTTAGGAAACGATGCCGTTGCGTATCTGTTTTCCTGGATTCACTGGGACTACAAATCTAGAACTTACCATTTTGCTTAATGGCCCTTTTAAGCCCAAAATCTTGGAAATCTAATTACGCCTACATCTGACGGCTGAAAATTAATATATATATAATTTAATGAATTTATATATGACATAAAAATTTCTCAATTTTATTATGAAAAGTCAATTAGGCATAAGGATGGCAATTTTCTCCTCACTGTGCCTCACAAACAAAGTGAATTTTTTTACCTATTTTATGCTCCAATTCCAAAAAATTTTTGTATTGAGGCGAAACGGATACGATATATACATTTTTCGCCTTTATTTCCATCCTAATAATTTTATTTATATTTATATATTGTTTAAATATTCATACATATAATATTTATTTATATTTTAACACAATTAATAAATTTAAAAATAATAAAATAAAAATATAATATTTATTTAAAATAAAAAATATTTTTTATTTTAAAAATTATATAATTAACTAATTAATTAAAATATTAAAAATAAAAAATAATTTTAAATATTAAAAAATAAAACACATATAACAAAAATTGGGAATCGGATCGGAATTTTCATCTTCATCAAGTGCGGGGATGGGAAAAAAAAAAATTTTCATTGGAAATTAAAGTGGGATTGGGGATGGAGCTTCAGGGTGGAGGATGGAGATGGAAAACCCACTCCCAAACCCACTCCATTACTACTCCTAATTAGGCAAGTCAACTTAAAAATGTGCATTGTGACCAAATTGTTACAAGGTGAATGAATGAGAAAAATGAGAAATCAAATACAAAATACAAGTTACAAAATAAAATAAAATTTTTATATAGATCGAGTTTATATAGATCTAATCAATGAATAGGGTGTTTGGAATTACTGTTAAAGTTGATTGATTTTTTTAATTTTTTATTAACTATTTTTTTCAAATATACTCTTAAAAAAATATTTATTTACTTGTTTCTTCTAAAAACAGTTTCAAAATTAAAAAAATTAAAAATATAAATTTTTTTTTCCAAAAAACAATTTTCCGAAATTCAATGTCAAACATGGCTGAAATAATATTTTTTTATTAGTTTAGTTTATATACATTCAATTCTCATTAGTTAGTGAACTTTTTCAAAACCTATAAATTTTTAGGCAATTTGTATAAAAAATCCTAAACACTTCACTTTTTTATTAAAATAATCTTATTCTTTATTTTTAACAATTAAATATACATACTTTTAATTTCATATCAAATGTAGTTTCAAGATGAATTTAGCTTGGTTTAATAGTGACATGATATTTTGAACTTATTGTTTTGATCCAGTTATATATACATCTCACATACTGAAGTACATATATATTAATCTAGTTATATTTATGTTGATCTAGTATGTTTGCATTTTTTTAAATAGATATATTTATATAAACTTAAAGTCATTTCATATTTAATTTTGCGTACTATCACACTATTTTAAAAAACTGTTATATTAATTTTAAAAAATAAATAACACATCAGTAGTGTCAAATTAAAAAAAAATTTAGATTCAGAATATTATATTATTGTCAAACTAAATTAAATTTTTTTGAAATTAAAATTGAAAATATAAATATTTAAAAGTTAAAAAATAAATAATAAAATTATCTTGATAAAAAAATTAAAGTTCGGTGGTTTTTCTTTTTTTTTTTCAATGTGATTTCAAGTTTAAAACCCCATTTTGGACTCTTGTGAAAAAAAAAATAAAAGAACACAAGCAAGCAAAACAAATTAGAAAGAATATTGAAAACCCAGTGCTGGAGGAACTAATTAACTGATTCATAGCACTGCACTTCATCCTGATCTGGCCTTGAGTGCCAGTAAGAACCAGAACAGCTCCCATCCTCTTCATAGACTGCAAATTCTGTGAAGAAAGTTTTAGAGTCAGTAAATTCCGCAACAATATTTTTTGCAAGCTTGTTGGTTAGAAGGGCAGCATCGGATTGGAAAAGACCCTTCTTCTTCTTCTTCTTTTTCTTCAGTATAGCGTGGTAATGAGAATCGAATGTCAAAGAGCTGCCGGGGTCCATCTCTAAAGTAGTGGTTGTGTCAGTTAGGCTGCGGCATTTAGTCTTCAAGAATGCAGCATATGCAGGATCCAGAGATGGGTCTTGATCTCCTCTCCCTGTGAAGTTGTAAAGCCTGTTGCTGAACAAATTGCAGTGACCTACTCCAATGGTGTGTCCACCTATTTCTTTTGCAGTTTCATTTTAGTTTTTCCTTTGAAAAAAAGCTATTGATGAGGTGCAGATAAGAGTTTTCTTTCTTTTTGGGTTGATACCTGATAATACAACAAGATCAGGGAGGGTGAGACCCTTGATCCTGAAATTCTGCAATAGGGTGGAGAAGTCGGCGAAGGGAGAAGGAATGTTAGGAAAAACCTCTGAAGCTAGGGAAATGCTGCCGTCTCTTCTGCCAGTAAGCACTTCCCACATGGGTTTCTTGAACTGTGACAGGACAAGAAATTTGGATGTTGGAATCAAACATTAAAATATATATGGTGTTAATTAGTTTTCAGAACTTGATTCATTGTTGTCAATTATCAATGTACCTGGAAGGAAACAGAGTCCCTGGCAGCCAAGGGCAAAATGTCAGCACAAGAAACAAGTCCTGGGCATGCCTTCTCTAACTCTGATTTGATGTCCTCAATCACATCGAATCCTGTCAATGTTTGGTCCGGAATTGCATCTTTCTCTTGCTGTTGAATCTATTAAAATCGACCCATCGCAACCCTGAATTTAATTTGCAGTGTGTTAAAACCAGAGTTAAATATTAATATGCATATTTTTAGTAGAAGGAGTCAGATTGAAGAGAAACATACATCCGTAATTAGGTCTTACCCTAACGAAGCAGCCATGAAAATGCATTCTCAATAACTTAGCAGGCAAGTTGGGATTGGAGGAGACATGGCTCCATGTTGCCCTTCTTATGATATCTTCAGCTTGACGACATGATTTCTTGTAGAACTTCTTCCTCAAATGACCACCTCGACAAACCTCAATAACACTCAACACTATCAGAAAAAAAGAAAGACAAAAGCAGCACTATTGATCTTCATGTTTAATTCAGCTTCTTCAATATTATATTAAGCAAAGAAATATGATTAATTTTCAAGTTTATAATCTCTGCTATGCAATGGACACAAACTACTTGTTCCACTTTTATACTGGTGTAATGGCTCTTTCCATCAGGTAAGCAATATGAAAAATTTGAGGGCATTTTAATTTTTAAAATATAACCCTTGCTCTTTCAAAGTAATGATAAGTTGTATTAATTTATTGATTAGAAAAATATATGTGATAGTTAATTTCCCAGGTCAAACATTGAAGTTATAATTATAAACTAATCATATTGTATGAGCTTTTCCCTTTATCTATCTAGTTAGTATATGGCTGCAAGTAGATATACTAGCTGTATATAAATTAACTAATATGTGTACACCTCTAATAACAAATACTCTCACAAATTCATATTTAAAATGGAAAATTTACCCTAAATTGTAAGACAAGACCGAAGTGTCTCTTTTTTCTTAAACATCTTGATTTTGAATCTTAAATATAGGGCTGTAATTTAACTGAACCAAAACAAATATTGATATTTTCAAGTTTAATTTGTTTAAATATGTTATAAGCTCGAACTCGATTCGAGCTTAAACTTAACTTGTTTCAAAATTATTAAATTTGCAAACGGCTTGAAATGATTCGTAAATACCTCGTTTATTATACTTAATGAAATTAGTTTGATTTCAACTCATTAACTAATAATTACAAAAGTTTGAGTTCGAACTCTAATTTGATAACGTAATATATTATTAACAAACTTTAAACAATCTTTAAACGAATACATTCATAAGTTTTTTACGAACATGTTTACGAACTTCTAACGAATATATTTACAAGTTTTTAAACGAATATATTCGCAAATTATTAAATAAATATGTTCGCGAGCTAATGAATCAGACAATATTAAACTCGAGTTCAAACTCAAAAAGGTATTTGAATTCGAGCTCGGCTAATTAGGATTAACAATCGATTTGGAACAAACTTTTTTTCAAACCAATACTTAATGGCTCATTACTCTTTAATTCATTTACAGCCCTACCTGAATGTGATGTAATTTTTAAAATTTAGGGAAACGAATTTTACTATTTTAATAGATTTATTCGAAACTATATAGCACAAGTGATCAAACATTAGATAACAGCTTGAAGACATCAAATCGGTTTCACATGGAGTAATATATTGTTTATTATTGTGATTTACACCAAACTGATTGAGATAATTAGTAAAATAGTATACAATATATTATACATCAGTCTAATTAATTAAGGATTAGCTTGAGTTATTAGCGATTAGGGCTTAGCTAGTTCCTTAGAGCGTGGCGTGAAATTTGTGTCGATAAAAAATCTGGCGGCCACTGGTCGAATCACATTCATTTGAGAGTGGGTTATAACTATTCTTTAAATTTTTAAAATATATATAATAGTATGTAAATTTATATTATTTTTTAAAATTTATCTTTCATAAAGGATATTTGATGTCTATTTTTATATTTGGAACTTACATTTATGGATCTTTACCCTCTTCCCTTAGACTTCTGACTTTTTACATATTACTTTAAGAGGTTTGCGCACTCAATAATCATTCAAGTTAATTCTATGATTATTACTATCCTTCATTAATTTCGTAATGCTTGATGCTTATCATTTTTATCCTTTTTCTTTCGGATGAAGTCTATGTGATAATTGATTTGGAGGAATCAATTGATTATGTATTATTTTATGAATTGATTTGAATGTTGTTTAGACTTAAATTTCTTATTATTGTATGAGTGTTCGATAAAATCCATATTCAAATAATTTTTGTTATTATCTTAAAAATTTATGTATTTTGATTATTCTAAATATTAATTATTTGCAAAAAATGGTTAGAAAAAACTTAGATGCAAAATTAAATGAAAGATCGAGGACATGATTTAATTTATTTTCAATAATCAATATTTCATATGAGATAAAATTTTTATTTTTATTTTTTTAAAATCATTTATAATTTTTTTTATAAATATTTTCAGTACAAATAAACCCTAGCCTCATTTCTCTTTAAATTTTTTCTTCTTTCTTTCTCTAACCATCATCTCCCTTAAGCAAGAAAATACCATTTTTGGTCATTATTAACCTCAAATCACCATTTTATATCTTTTTTTATCAATTTGTTTCTAAAATAGTGGTTATTCCATAGATCTACAATTTTATTTTGTTTGTTTTGTTTTTTATGATTTCGTCGTCTTGTTGTGGCGTTTGATTTTGTTATCTTGTTATAACATTTTATTTTCATTGTCTTGTTGCGATATTTTTGTCTGTGGGCAATTCATATAGGCAAAGCATTTTTGATTCAACAGATAACAAATTAAATTATGATCATTATTATATTGCAGAACTGAAATTATAAATATTTTAGTCACTACAATATTATCAAATTTGTAAGTTTTGAACCGATTTATTATGCTATTAACATGTGCATTGTGAATATTTTTACGGTTTTATCATTCATGGTTTTTAGTGGACTTGTATATATTTTTATCGATATATTGCTAATTTAAATTAATAAAATTATTTTCCTTGTAAAAAAAATCATTTATAATTTTTTAATGGAAAAAAGTAATTGATTTATAAATTTGAAGTGTTTATAATAAATTATGTGAAAAATCAAACCATGAGAAGTATTTTTACAATAATTGATGGAAAAATAATGTGAATAAAAAGTTAATATATAGCTGGATATATGAAGAAGAAAGACTTGGCCAAATCAGTTTAATTTGGCACCCAAACATTTTAGTTATTACAAATTGATATCAAAATTTTTAATAATATTATAATTTGGTACTAAAGTCAAAATTTTAGTTAAAAAAACTGATATGGCATATTGAGTAGCGGATGTGGCATTTTCATCGGTTGACACATCATTTTTTTTTAATAAAATTTTGATTTAAATACTAAATTATAACAAAATAAAAATATTTAGTACCAATTTATAATAATTAAAAGGTCTGATACCAGATTGTAACAAATCATTTGTGTATTTATCCCATTAATTCCCCGTATTGATAATTTCTTAATGAAGTCTTAAGTAGCTTGTTTTCCTTGAATTGAAGGATAATGGGAATATATAATAATAATTAACATATTTATTTATTGCAAAACTAATTATGACTTTTTATTTGAACAATAATATTTATTTAATAAATTTATAAATTATACAAAAAAATTTAAGTGAAATTTAATTAATTAGTATTGCCAAGTCAAAATAACCTTTCTGTCAATAATCATGAATTTATTGTGTTGACATATTAGATTGCCACCCAAGATATAGTGTCACAGCTTGTCAAAATTCCTTTCTAAACTCAGTTTAACCTCCTATAATATATATATATATATATAATTAAAATAACAAAAAAAATAGGCATAGATATCATAGTTGAAATTCACAATTTGAAGTAATATTGAAATTAGATTAGCAACAAGAAGCTTTTTTTTGGTGCGTGTAAATTACAGATATCTTTAGTCTATATATCAACAAACAGATTAATTTTACTTGTGTCGTATAAAACCTGTAGGGTGGCAAAGCGCTTCTACAAAAATTTTAAAATAAATGTATTTTTAAAATTATAATTCGAAATATCTAATTAAATTGAAAGAGTTCTATATCATTTCATTCATACGCTCTCGGTTGCAAATGCAAGCTTTGATACATCATATCATTGCAAGCTATTGTTGAAGCCCAATTAATGCATCAAAATTATCTGAATTTATATATATTAAACCAACTATGCTCTTATATATATATATATATATATAGCCCAGAAGAATTTTTTTATATATATAAAAAGAATTAATCCTAAAAGCAAATGTTTAGAGAGAAAACTAAAAATTTATAGTCTACAATATAATTGTAAATTTGTAACTTTGTAAATTCAAAATTATAAATATTTATAACTTATCATACCAAAATGTAATACTATTTCCTATATTATATGGGTATTAAAGCATTGTATTAGAAAAAAAAAATAGAAAAAGGAAAACGAAAGGTACAAAAGAAAAAATGAAAAAGACAAAAAAAAAAGGGACAGAAAAAGGCTTGGCAAGCCAACGATCAAATTTTCAGTTTTCAAAAAATAAAAATCAAAAGAGAAGTGTGTGCATTCGAAATTCAAACAGTACAACAATTTGGAGGGAGTGCCCAATTCCTACTGGCTACCGATATAAATGTGGGACCCAATATGCGATCTTTGCTGGTTGTCTTGGTCTTCCACTTCCCTACTCTTTTTCAAAGACAAAAAAGCTTAGCTACCGGCGTCCACTAAATTATTTTATTTTTATTAATTAATTTAAAATAATTAAATATATATTACCGTAATTGATTTGATTTAATAGATTCAATTTATTTTAAAACAAATTTTACAACAAATTTATCAAACAGTTAATATTATAAATTAATTTATACTTCAATTCAGATAAAGTGCATGTCTATCCAATAATTTTTAAGCAGATATACAAATGTTCTGTTGGCATATGAAAAAAAAAAAAAAACATGAAAATGGACAAAAATTTAATGAGAAATAAAACACAGAAAAAAAAATAACATTTAACACACAAAAAGCAAAAATTCATAATGGAATAATAGTCCGCTCCATTTGAAATGTCATGTGACTTTCAAAATTTGCAGAGAAGAATAAATGTTTTATTAAAACTTATTTTATTCTCTTGTTTTATATTAAAAAATATAATTAAATTAAAATTACGTCCCCGATTGTATCCTCATAGAAAAAAAAAACATAATAAAAATTGCATGAAAAAGTTGATCACTTTTTAGTAATTTTTGCTATTTCGTATATGAATTAACATTTATTTATTTATTTTTGGGTATTTATCGAAAAAGGCTTTAATATTTTTGTTAAATTAGGGAATTAAAAGAATAAAAAATTGGTACATGACCTCACTTTTTTTTATATCAATTTTAGATATTGGTTGAGAAAGGATTGTGGGTTAATACACGGTCTATCATGAATTTTCTACTTCAATAAATTCCCAGCAGATAGTAAATATTTGAAATTTTGTAGGTTTTATGTTTATAATTTTCATTAACCAAACATAGAAAGAGATCATATAAATAAATAAAAAACCTCATATTTACATAATATGATGAGAAGAACAAAGTATGTATAATTAGAAAAATAAGATATCAATTTAATAAAATGTAGATGAGTTGATCGAAAATATTTTCCATCTTTCAACTTAATTAGAGTATTAAGTTCAAATATTGAATATACAACCATATACTTTTAAACTCTTGAATGAGTATTTCGCTGTCATTCAAAATTGTAATAATTCCAATATTATATTAAAAACAAAAAGGGATTTGCTAAAATCTAATTAAAAAAATTTATTTAATATTGAATGTATAAACTTTTCTAATTTTTTTTCATTTATTTTGATGAATAATTAGGAAAAATTTATTGAAAATAAGTTAACACCAACTAGTAAGATTAATGTCCAATCCATCAAAAAACATGCTTCCTCATGATTTACTATTATTAATTTGTATATTTAAATTGATAACCAAACAATAACTAATTTTAACCCTTTCAACTATTTCTCCTCTATCAATTGGGGAAATAAAATATTTAATACCATATTTATCTATTATCACAAGTTATAAACACTCTAAACATAATAACCACAAGTAGATATATTAGAAATTTGTGTTTCCCAATTATTTACAAATTAAAATAAATATATATTATTTAGATTCACATATATAATCTATTGATCAATCAATTATTTAACTTGAGGTATTATTTTTATGTGTAATATATTTATTTGTTTCTAAATTGATGTTATTTAATATTTTTATTTTTATTTCAAAATATTTGACGTTTCAACAGTTATTTATGAATATTAATTATTTTTTATCTATTACACTCTTAATTAAAGAGTAATGATTATAAATAGTGAAAATTAATTATATGAAGAATATTATAGTATTTTATCTAATTTTTTTATTAAAAATTGAGGCAAACAATCTGAAATACACCCAAAGATTGTTGACACTCTCTTAGCATTTTCAAATCTTATTTTATTTAATGTCTTAAAATACATTTCTTAATTATTATTGTACAAAAATCTTAAGCGATAATATTTAAGAACATAAAAAATATTTCATTTTTATCATTAAATATCAACAAGAAATGATAATATCATTATATATTGAAAAAAAAAAGGAAATTTAAATATCGAATTGATATATATACTCACCAAAACTCACCTTTCAAAAATAATTTCTCTTTTTAAATATTTTCAAAATTTTATATTTTTAACCACTAATCAAAAAGTAAATGTAAAAGATATTTATTTAAAAACATTCCTCTTCATGTTATGAATATGAAGCGTGAACAATTAAAGAATGTCAAATTATAATTAACTGGTAGTTAATATTCATATTCTCTATTTCACGCTTTATTATATTATAAAAAAATTCATTTCATAGTTTAGTTTATTTTGAAAATTGTATATATTCAACAATACTTTTTATTTAATTCTCTATTTTAATTTTTTATTAATAAAACTATATAATAAAATTATTAATAAAAAATGAAAAGATAGTAAGAGACAAAAAGGAAAAAGAAAAAGAGAGAGAATAATAAAAGAGATGAAATAGAAATAATAAGATAAAAAGGTTGTTTTAAGGTATAAAATTCTATAAATATAGATAATGAGAGAAATATGAAAGTTATTGGGATATTATATGGAGCGCTTAAATAATATTTCATTATTTCTCTTTTCTTAATTTTTTTTTTATTTTTTTTGTTTTTTATTTTTTTATTTTTATTAATAAAAAATTAAAATAGAAAGATAAAAAGTATCGTGGAAGTGTATACAATTTTAAAATAAACTAAAATAGATAATAAATTTTTTATAATATAATAAATAGTAAAATATGAAATATTCTTAAAAAAATAGAGGTAATAAAGGAATAGGGAATGATCTTAATGCAACAAACAAATATGGTTTTAGCAGTAAAACATGCAAAGACGAAGGGTAATAATGTCCAACAATGAAGATAAAGCGTAAGAGTCCTTCAAAAATTTGAAACGAGGGAGCCGTTTGAACTCCAACTTCAAAGTACTTTCAAAAACCCCACTCTTCTCTTCAATGCAACTTCTTCTGTCACGAATCAGTCCCTCAAATCCCTTAATTACACCGAACTAGAGAGAGAAACCAGCTGCATTTGGTTTTAGCGGAAGTGCTTGTTTTGGCAGAATTATGACTGGGCTTGTGATGGTGACGAAGGGAGGTGGGTGCGGCGGTGGAATTTGGGGAACAAAGGGCTCCAAAGGGAGTGATGATGAGCAAAACCAGCTTTCAATGATGGCGATTCTGGTCACGGCCATAAGAAAATCGCTGGTGTCTTGTCGTTTTGAGGAGAGAGAGGATGTTATTTCAAGTGTTCATCATATGGACATCGGTTGGCCTACTAATGTTCAACACATTACCCATGTCACGTTCGATCGGTTTAATGGATTTCTGGGTTTGCCTGTTGAGCTCGAAGTGGAGATCCCTTGTCGAGTTCCGAGTGCAAGGTGGCATTTTCTCATATATTCCCCCGTTTTTTTTTTCCTATTTTTCTTATTTTTGTCTGGTTAACTTTGTTCTTGTTTTGTAAATTGGTTATTTGCTGTTGCTATTAAAGTCACGATATTTGAATTGGGTTCTGCGTAGAATCATTATTTTGAGTGTACTTGGTTCTGGGGGAGATTAGATCTTAGGGGTGAGCAAGGAGCTGATTGTGTTCGTGTCCATTCCAGTTAAGATGAGATGGTTGCGAGACAAAATGAGCTGAGTTTTCTGGTTACATTTGGCCTAAAGCTTGTCACTTTTAAGATCCTGATGTTGACTTCTTGTGGTTTTATAGATGCTCAACCCTTCTTCTGGCTACTAAGTGGAAAGAGGACTAAACCTTAGTGACGAAATTTCTGGCTTTATGAAGTCAAATGAATTTTATCTAATACTTTCCCTAACTTATTCAAGTAGCAGAATTTGGTTAGCTTGTAAGAAGGTTTTTCCTTATTCCCCCAATATGAGATCCTCACATAATATTATTGTTTAACTTCAAGTTTAAATTTCCTAATTACATTATTCATCTCTCTACATTAAGCCTATAACAGCCACTTTCACGGGATTTGTTGGTAGGACAGAGATAGGTTTAGGAGATGTCATACCCCATCTGAGGTTCCCACCGCTACATAGCAACAGATCCCAAGCTCTAGAAAGATTATTTGTTATCTTGCTATTTAATATGCAGTTTCTTGAATGTTTCTTCTGGTGTCTTTTGATTTGTTTTATTTCAGTTGTCAACTTGTGTAGAAGTATTAATTTCTGTTAGTACATATTTGTGATCCATGGCTTTAAGCTGCACGCCTGAAATCTTGCAGTGCCAGTGTGTTTGGTGTCTCAGCAGAATCAATGCAGTGCTCCTACGATTCCAAAGGGAATAGTGTTCCAACAATTCTCTTGCTAATGCAGGAGAGGCTATACTCACAGGGAGGTTTAAAGGTATCAATTTCTCAGTTCCAGCTTAGATAATTAGTAGTATATTATTATCTTGAATCAATAGTCTTACTGTTTCACTTTTGGTCTCTTGTAGGCAGAAGGGATTTTTCGCATAAACCCAGAGAATGGCCAAGAGGAGCATGTGAGGAACCAGCTGAACAGGGGCATTGTGCCAAAAGATATTGACGTACATTGTTTGGCAGGCCTTATCAAAGCCTGGTTTAGAGAGCTTCCTTCTGGGGTACTTGATGGGTTTTCCCCTGAACAAGTACTTCAATGCAACACAGAAGAAGAATGTGTTGAGCTTGTGAAGCAGCTGAAGCCAACAGAAGCTGCACTGCTAAATTGGGCCATCGACCTCATGGTTGATGTCGTTCAGGAAGAAGACTCCAACAAAATGAATGCTAGAAATATTGCAATGGTCTTTGCTCCTAACATGACTCAGGTACATATATAGTATATGACTAGCACAAATTACAAACGAAAGCCACTTTTTTTGAATTTGATATTAAATTGATGGTTTTGGTTATCCAGATGTCTGATGCATTGACCGCTCTGATGCATGCTGTACAAGTGATGAACTTACTCAAGAGTCTAATCACAAAAACACTGAGAGAACGTGAAGAGACTGCAACAGGAGGATATTCACCTATGTCATTTCATTCATCTTGTCAGCAATCTGATGAAGATTTTGATAGTCAGCGAGAGATGGACACCAGCTGTGAGCTGAGCCAGGGACCATTAGATTATGATAATGATCATGCCCATTACAGCCCTGCCAGTGATGATGATGATGATGATGAAGTAGAGTCATTGAGTGAGACTGAAGAATGCTTCTTGAGGCAGTTGGATGAGAAAAAAACTACAGACAATATTTTATTTGAGCCAATACCAGGCCAATTACCAAGAGAATGCCCAAGTCCTAGAACTTTCTCAAGATTTAAAATGGAATCTGGCATCTCATTTACGGATAGCAAGAATGAAAATTCCAGTTCACTAACAAGCGATGGAGAAGATTCCGGGGCAAGTACAGGGCAAGAAATTGATAGAAGAATTCCATCAAGACGCTATGAACACTCTGATGATGTGGAGATGATTGACAAATTAGCTGAGTCCATCTTGCCTATGCATCATTTCTCTAGTGAAGTTATTTGACTCAGTTTTTTTCCCCTCTGAAGTGCTTAGGAGAATACTTTGTTTGCTGATTTTGATTTGCACTGTCTCACATCTGTACATTAACTCTGTGGGAGTTGTTTGAACTAACGTTGGAGTATTTTAGTCATCGATGATTAGAGAGTCAGAGACATGGTTCAGCTATGGGCTGAACTTGTAATTTGTTTTGTAAGTTTCAGCATGAAGCTGAAAACTTGATCTCTCTGTGTTTTCAGTAGTGTGGATTTTTCTAGCCTAGACATTCTTAGAATAGAATTGATTCATGTACCCAAGTCAAATTCTCTGTCTGTATCAAAAGGATATGCAGAATTTGTGATGCTGAATTTCTACATTAGCTTTCATTCTGTCAGGAACGTGTTTGATTTGCCAAAACATAATGGTCCATGTTTCGTTTATGATGAAATCATATAATTAACCTCGCCTTACTGATTACTGAGCTTAAAATTGATTTAGATCTGAATCTGATCTCATCAAGATCTAGTATTACAAAGTCTGTCTTAAATTCTACTTTCTGTTTTGAACTGATTGTCTTATATTTTACTTGTGATAACTTCTAAGGATAATAAAATCATCAAAATCATTAACTGCTAAGGACAATAAGGTTCCATTATAATTTTGAAGTTTATACACATATTTTCTTTGGTTAAAATTAATTTGATTTTTGAAAGGTAAAAATTAATTTTATCATATAACAATTTATGATTAATTTGATGCACAAGTACATATATCTTCTCTAACAAAGAAATTTCTCTATAAATAACTTTAGTTTAATAGTATTACTTTGTTGATCATAACTGTGAGGCATCAAGATCGAATCTTCAGTTGCACTCCTGTAACAAACAAAAAAGAAAGAAATTTCCCCTCTGATTCCATTTCCACTACCCTTTCTTCCCACATAATATTTATTTCCTCCATAATTATTCTCACAATGATTTTATACAAGAAACAAATCTACAAGTGGCTAATCTCAATCAAATTAATTAGGATTGAAGATAAGGGCAGGATAATGAAATGAAACTAATAATATGTATATTTTGCAGAGAGACAATAATTAGAAGAAACCATAATAAGCATTTAAGCAACAAATCATCATCTGTACAATTGCTGTCCTTGTTTAATCTTTTCCTTCCCCTTTTCATCAAATCATATATGGGGAGGTGTTAAAACTAAGAGAAGAAAAAACAGAAAAAAGGATTTTTTTTTTTTAAAAAAAGGAAAAAAAAACTGAAGAACCCAGAAATCAAGAAGCCAAGCAAGTTTCCCAGAAAAGCCTGTTCTTCTCCATCTCATTCATGGGTTCATTAGTTGATTCCACAGAAACACACGATTTCTGATGATTCACTGATAATCCAAATATTCCGTCTTCCCCCCATGTTTGATGATGAATCTTCTGCTCTTCTTCTTCTTCTTCTTCTTCTTCTTCTTCTTCTTCTTCAAATCCTTCCCTACCTTCAAACCCATTCATAATCCTACAATCACTAACACAAGAATAATAATCAGATACATCGCAGCTGCAGGATTCAGCATCATCATCATGATTCAAAGAAGCATAAAGATGATTATGATCATTAATATTATCAAGCTGATCAGAATCACCAGAGGCTTCCACTAAGAAGCAAGAAGACAAATCCACAACTTTAGGTGTGTCCATTTCTTTGAAACAAAAATTTTCCATTATGAGTTTTGATAGTAAAATTTCAAGACTCTGATGAGGAAAAAATATTTCCCTTTACATAAGCATGCCCAAAGACTTTATATACATTAAAGACTGTATCTTTATTGATTTTTTTAATTCCTTAAAGTCGGCCCCATGGAAAATTTAATAACTGAATTGACTAAAAGAAGAAGAGAGGGGCAGAAGAAAAAGACCAATGCCGCAGGAGATGGGAAAGAGACAACTATATTAGTAGGAAGCAGGTGCCTAATCTTCTAGAAGGAAAAGAGATGACAGAGACAATTCATAATTGGATCAAGTCAGGCTTCTAGAAAATCAATGTTAACTCCTCGCACCTCTAAAAAAAAATCCATGTGTTCCAACCTCTGGTTTTTTTTAATCGTTAGCCTAACTTTTTGCCTTTTTAGGAATTTTCGTCTGTTATGGGTTTTTTTTTTTAAATTATGGATTTTTTTTTGTCTACAATATATTTTATTTGTTATTCGTCTTTCTCTTTTTCTCTCTTGCTCTATTTGAAAATCACAATATTAACGGTATTTATAGATTATACTAATGTAAAAAAAAACAGTTACAACTGAATAGTAACAATAATGGTATCCAGCCGTTGGAATGATGTTTCTACGGCAACATCGGTTAATATACTCAATGTAAATCTAAATTGACAATATTAGTTTGACAATTTTTTTATGGTTTTTAATTTTGGATTGAATTTTATTTTTTTTTATTTTTTTCTTCTTATTTTTCTTTGTTCTTCCTTTTTTTTTTTGAGTGAAAATCACTAAACTATACCCAAAGTATTCTCGTGATATTCCTATGGAATTTCTAAAAATATATCCAAGATATTCTCAAATCATTTTTTCTAAGGAATTTTCAAATAAAATCGAATGTATTTTCAAGATATATAATAAACTATATAAACCTTATTTAATAGTCTATAATAAATAACATAAGGTAAACAAATATCTTAAATGATTTATTAATTAATTATTTATTCTTTTTATTCTCATTGTTCTGTGATTAAAAATAAATTAAGATATTCTCGAGATCTAAGGAATTCTCGAGATATTCTTATGATATATCCAACGTATTCCGAAATGTATATTCAATACTCAATAATTAATTGAATGATGTTAGTTTGAAAATTTGTGATGCTTTAAATTTGAATTCAATTACATTCTTCTTCTTTTTCTTTTTTGGTAAAAATTAAACTAAAATATATCCAAGGTATACGAAAAATATTCTATAGATATATTGTCCACTTATTATTTTGGAATGATTTTCATATTTGGATACTATTGTAATTATTTTCACACATTTTAAATAAAATATAAAAAACATTCAGTGTCGGTAATTATGTAATTATTTACACGCATTCGGGCAATTTTATAAAATTTCCTTTTCTTTTTTCATATTTTAATTCATTAGTGTAAATGAATCAAATTTGTTAATTATAGTGAAATTGAATGGAAGCGAAGTATTATCCAATCCTCGTACTCTGTTTTTTTTTAAATTAGACTATAAATTATTATTTTATGCAATCAATCATCAAATTTTTATTTTCACTCATATATAATATAGTCCATATGATAAATGTAATTAAAAAATTAACAAAAAATAATTTTATTATTATTATAAGAAATAATTTATTAAAATATAATTGATAAAATGAAAAAAGAAATTACGAGAATTATTAAGAATATTAATTTTATCGATAGAGTTAAAATCCACTAATTTATCGTAATAAGTTCTAGTTTCATTATCTAAATTTATCCTGATATTTTTTATAAGAAAAATAATTATATTAATTCAAACTAGCAATATATTAATAGAAACAAATATAAATCCGCCAAAAATTTTAGAAAATATAACAATAAACAGTACATATGTGAGTGAAATGAAAATTCAAAGACTGAATGCATAAAATAAAAAAAATTCTTAAACCAAACTGAAAAAAACCATAAAATCTCACCAAATAATGTTTATTTATCAAATTAAATTGTAAATCATAATTTATCACAACTCCATATTAACCTTACCAAAAATATTTATTTTTTTATATGAAAAAATAATATTTTATAATTCAATGGAATAGTATGAATAGTATCTTTTATAATCAGAGATTCCAAATTTGAACTCCAAATACAAAATACATTTAAAATTTATATTAAAGATATTCATCTAGCAAATGAAAATCCTAATTTCATGGATATCACCATGAGTTGAAATACAATATGGGGTTATTTTACATTTTTCACCGTGGGGCTTGGTGTAAATCTTGAAGCATAAGGCTTCAATTTAAACCACTTTTTTCCTTTTATTTGTGTAAAGGAATCGTAAGACTCTTTTCATGTTTGTCTTGTAAGAAAAATTAATCACATTAGAAATTTTTTTCATTTTCCTAAAATATCTATCAAAGTTCTAACAAATCTCTGTACGAATGAAGAAACTTGCAGCAGAAGTCCACTCATGACAATTTTGACTTCTTTAAATAAATTTTTTTTTTCCAATGTCTGTAAAGGATTTTTTAGGAAGAAAGCTGACTTCCATATCCTATTGAGACACACGCCTTCGGATATGTAAAAACAATTTTTTAATTTACTAAAAATATTATTTTAGGTATTGTTTTGTCAAGTGAAATGTAGAAAGTGAATAATTATTCGATGAGATGAATAACAAGGAATTTCATCTTCCAATTTTCTTCTTGACAATTCTTTAAATAATTTAATAACATATGCTGCTTAATTTCTATTCCATTTTAAAAAAAAAAAAAATTGGAGAAAGACAGGCAAGCAAGCTGAACATGTTGATTGTTTGTTTTTAAAACAAAAGGCGGCCGACAGGCAGAGGATTGAAGTGTCAAAATCTTCTAGATGAAAAAATAAAAATTTTCCAATAATAAATATCTTGCTTTATATATATATATAATTTCTTCTTAAGTACTAAACTCAAACCATTCAACGTATAAGATACTGTGGAATGTTTTTTTTTTTTTTTTTTGAACTTTACCATATTATTATTATTATTATTATTATTATTATTATTATTATTACAGAAGTCAAAAAAATCTGTTTGTCTTTGGCTTAAGCGAATTGATATTTAAATAACAAATTTCGCATTTCTTTTCCACGAGAAACGTGAAACATCTTCCGATCTACCTTTGATTATTCAAAAAATTACTATTTACTTTATAAATTTTGAGATAATGTATTAGTATTTTTTTGAGATTTAAAAAATATTCGATTTGCTCCCGTAATTTGACATAATATACTAGTATTATCTGAAATTTAAAAAAATAATATAATACACTAGTATAAAAGAATATTTTTTTTGCTCAGAGAGGTTTAATCTAGTAAATTAAATTTGCAGAGATTGTTAGTATAATATATCAAAACTTCAAAAGATAGATAATATAATTTTCAAATATCATGAGATACTAATGTATTATATCAAATTATACGAAGTAAGTAAACAATAATTTTTCCTTAATCATTTCAATAATTTCCACACAAAAAAAAAAAAAGAACAGAAAAGAAATTGCTCAAATTCCATTGGATTAATGCAACTAAAATTTTCTACTGAAAATTTTTTTTATTGACTCTGCTATCAATTTTATTTAATTGACGCTTTCAATTATTAAGCCTATTTAATTCACACACTCAACTGTTAATTTAATTGTCATTTAAGAAATATTTTAATTAAAATTAAAAGAACAAATTAAATAAATTTACATTTGATTATTATTTATGATATATATAAAATCTCATTAGTAATTATTAACAAAATAAATATTTAATTGAAAATTTTTAATTTTATAATTTCTTTACAAAAGATATTAGAGGGAAAAAAAAAAGAGAAAAACTTGTGGATGTGGAATAGCTCAAAGGATTATCTCATTTAATAAGAAAGAAGGCTAAATTACAATAAACATTCTCGACTTTATACTTAATCACATACTTAATAAAGTTGTAGCCAATTTTTTAAAAATTTAAATTTAATTATATATATTTTAGATTTTGTAATAATCTTACATTAGGTAGATTGTACTTCATTCTGAACTTACGTGGCGATAACATGAAAAAACATTAAAAATATAATAGAAAACATAATGGATTTGATATCGAAAAAAAATTGTGGCATGTGTATATAGACAAAAACAGTATCTTTTTGCACATCAAATTACTCTTTCCATATAAACGAAAATGATACTGTTTGACTACTAGAGGAATCAACTATGTTATAATAGAATATATTTTAAAAATTGGCGATTTTGATGAGATTTATGGATTTATTACAACAAATATGATTTTTAAAATAGTATCGTTTTGATTTTTATACTTATATAACAATTTTTTTCATATTAGTTATATTGTATTTTTCACGTCATTGTTTTGTTTAATATTTTTTTACGTCATTATGTGAAATCCAATATATCTGAATTAAGATTTATTACAAAATTTAAGATATATATAATTAAATTCAAAATTTTAAAGAATTGGCCGAAGAATAAATTTTAGATTTTTTTTCTGTAATTTAGCCAAAAAAGAATTTTTAGTTTTTCTTTTATTTTCCCAAGTGAAAATAAATGAAATTCTTGATTTTGTGGCAGCCTGGCAGGGCAGAGCAGACACATATAATAGCAATTAAATAATAATCTGATTCTAATAATTTGTGATTAAATAATAATCCGACTCTCTAATTACACTCTGTGTAGGCTTATCAATTCGGCCAGCCTAATTCATAGTTGGTGCCATAATACCAATATATATTATTAAATCATATTATACGTCCTTCTATTAAATTCTTAGATAAATATTAGATCGCCAAACTTTGTAAATTTAATTTTACTTCTTTGAACTAACACCATTCTGAAAATCTAGCTGTAAATATTTAAAACTTAATAGAAGAACTATAATTAACGAAAATAATATAAAAGAAGTAAATATTATAATTTTTAAACTTCACATGATACTAATGTATGTTTTAGGAATTAAAATAAGTTATTATACATTGAATAAAATTAATATTTGAATTTAGAATTTATCATATACTTTTGTTATTATATGAAGAATTAGTACTAAAAAAATGATGACACTATCTAATAAAGTAAGATGATATATAAATATTTTTTTTAACTAAAAATTTTAAATTTAAGTCTTAAATATAGGGAGTTTTAAAATTTAGATAAAAAATATTTATTTTTTAATAAATTTTATTGATGTAAATTTATTACTAAATAGTTAAAATAGAGAAAAAGAAAAAGAAAACGATATGCTTTATCTGATGCGAGTGTCTTCCACTGGAAACTTAAAAAGGTGAGCTTCCTTAAAAATTCCACGTGTAGATAATGATGCTGAGGCTTAGCCTGAACAGAAAAAAAAAAAAAAAAAGAAAGATAAAATGATAATCAACAACTTGCAAAGTAAAGAGCAGTACTCTATTGTTGACTGCTTCGAATTCATAAAAACGGCGTCTGCCCTTTTTTCTGAAATGAATCCAAACTTCTCTTCTTCTTTTTTAGCTTTATACCTTCTAGATAGAGTGACACCAAATCTGGATAATCCAAATCCCTTTAAGCTTGACCAAAATCTAGCAACATTAAAATACGATCAGCTCAATAATGCTAGAAAAATTTATTATTTATACATGAGATTTATATAATATTTTAATATTTTTTAATATAAAAATATTATATTATTTATTTTCTATATTATTACTGTTAAACTTTAAATTTAGATATTTACCATTTAGTTATAAAAATAATTTTCTTTTTGTTTAAGGAATATTAGTATAATAGATCAATTTTTATGAAGATAATAATATAATAGGTCAAACCTCAAAGGAACTAGTACAATGGGTCAAACTTCAGAAATTAAAAAATAATTTTTTTCCTTTATTATTTCACAACAATCTAATATTTTTTTAATAAAAATCTATCAGAATTATGTATTAATGTAATATGATAAAATAGAAAAGGTAAATGATATAACTTCTAAATTTCAGAAAATGCTAGTATATTATGTCAAAAATATCGGAGGATAAATAGTAATTTTTTTGTAATGTTAAAACAAAAGGAAATTAAAATTTGACAGACAATGAAGCCTAAAAACACTTAAGTGTGGGATTTCAGAGTGAATAGTGGACCAAGAACAAAAAGCCCAAACTTCTATTTTCAGTTCGGGTATGTTACAGTCGGTGTCTGTTATATTATCCACTTGAAGAACACTATATCTACAAATGTTATTCCCCATAAATAATCAAACAATATCTTAATCAATTTATCCTGTTATTTTATGATTTAGAATTCACAAATTCAATATCTTAATTTCACAACTTATGCTATTAGATTAATCTGTGCTCTACCATATTTGAGAATAAGATCGTTTGATGATCAGCAAATAAGCATAAATCACAATACCTAGTAGTTCATTTGTATCTCTTCAACAGGTGAACCCATGCTAGCCACACATCATGCAATCCTCATCATCTCTGAAAGTCGGTCAATGTTCTGTAATTCCCCAGATCTCAGGCTGTTTTACAATAACAGCCATGGGATTAGTATTGGAAGCATGATAAGCAGTCATACTATGCACTTATTGATTGTGTCAATATAGTTAAATGAGGTTTTCTTTACATCTGTTATGCACGCATATTTATAATCTATCTACCCTTGCAGAGCGCATAGCAAGCCATCAATCATGTGTGTATGAGTATGAAGTTTTATTTTTTTTCAAATTATGTATGAAGTTTGAATTTTTGCACAAATTGTCAACTGTCAAGTATCAAATCAGGACCCTTTTATCTAAAATATACCACTTGTCCAACTTCCATAGAAATATAACCACAAAACTGGAGTCTATTAACAGGAAATGCGCAACCAAAACCTTCAAATACATGAAAGCCTCGGACTACAGGCAAGCTTTTTACAATCTTAAAGGAAAATGAAGAAGGAATAAAAAACAATAATAAAAGGATTCATAAAAAAAATAAGGATGAAAGTAATCATTCTTTCTAGCCAGGACAATTCTTAATAAAGTAGCGAAGTAAAGAGCAGATATGATTACCAAGCTCCATTTGCACAAATACTCCGTGCTTTATTTGGGGTTAGGCACCGTAGTCCTGATATAGGAGTAACAAAAATGAAAAGAAAAATCTGAGTGACTGATAAGTGTATGAAGTCGCTGACATTTTCAATAAAGAATTTCTATCCAGGGAAAATCTGAACTTTCAAAGGTGAGTTCCAAAATATAGAAGGCATGTTTATAGAAATTTTCCTTCACAGTTAGAACTACTTCATCAAAGTGCATATGCGGGGCAATAACTAAGGTTAAGAGCCAATAGCCATAAGTACCTTGCACATCCAAGAGAAGCTACCAAAACCTCAGATGTAGAATCTTTTTGCAATCTTTGAAGTCTGTTTTCCCTTACAAAAGAAAAAGCCATCCAGATAAATATTCATCAAGAGAAAACAATGTAAAGTACATGCAACAGTTTCAGAATCAACAATACCTGAATTATAAAGCAAAACACGAGCAAGAGTGTCTAATTTTTTAAATGAATAACTGAGACAACAGCGCAAGTGTTATACAGATGCAGATACCTTAATGTGATCTTACCCAGTGAGATCAGAATAAAATTCAATAAATTTCACAATTCAACCACATCACCTAAGTGGAGAAAATATTAACATATGACTAAGTAATCAATGCAGGAATTGTCCAAAATCCACAAAGAATAATAAGACACCAACATGTGGACAACTAACACAATATCTGACCACTCAATGGACATAAGCACACATCTTCAGCATAAATAAATGAACAATCACTCCATGAAACTCAAATTTGATGAACCCGTGATGCACCAAGGAAAGGAGGAAGAGCTAGCACAGGACACAAGGATCTCGCAGAACATTGGAAACATCAAGCTCACTACTTTGGAAGCATCTTTAACAAAGCATTCAGTGTTCTCCATTATCTAGTTAATTGTTGACAGTAGAAACAAAAGATTGAATACATATATATATATATATTCCAAATGTGTCAAATACTTTTGTACGGCATGTATGATAAATAAAGAAACAGACTTGTGGATGTTTCCACCAACATCATATTAACAGAGGTTCATGAGGGAAAAATCAATAAATTAATAATTGATCTCTAATGAACTTCCATGGTACATAAATTACAAATTGTATCGGCACAGAATGCACCATGAATTACAAGTTTAGGGAATTCAATCCCATGAAGCAATTACACAGATGGAGTAATGCACATAAAGCATAGATTATCGATCCACCCCACAATGTTGATACTGCAGTCACTCCCATAAATCCAGATTGCATGCGACCACATATCACAAAGAATTCTGATTGCTTCCATGACTCACCTTCTGATCAATAAGGTTTACTCTGTTTATTGTCTCTCTTAAGCTGAACTTTCAATTTCTTACCTCCTACTTGGCATCCATTCATTGTATTAATAGCTGTTTGTGCTGCTGCAGGTGAGTCATAACTAACGAATCCTGCAACAAATGTCAATTAGAGATAAACTCCAGAAATTAAATATGAGATTCAAACCTCTAGGGTTCATCTCCCTCAAAAATTTCTAATGTACAAAAAAGAAAAAAATAGATTCAGATATTAATAGAAATTGTGCATACCAAAACATTTACTAACACCAGTTGCTTTATCAACAAAGACCTTAGCACTCAGGACATTACCAAATGGTTGAAAAGCATTGGCGAGCTCTTGGTCACCAAATTCTTGCGGTATGTGATATATGAATAAATTAGCACCAGGTGGACCTAAGTCGAATAAATAGAATTGTAAGCACAACTTCACCAAAAACACCAAACATGGCAAAAACTGAACTGATACATAGAACAAACCTTCTAATTGACCTCCAGAGTTTGAACTGAAACCTGGAGACGTTGCAGAGTTACTGCTTGCAACTGGTGGCGGTAATGTGCCACCAGGTGAACTACTTAAAGGCCGGTGACTCATCATTCCTCCAGGATATGCCATGGGATACTGAATACCTGGCACTGCAGGATAAGCAGAGCCAACATAACTTGCAGAAGGCATTGTATAATTTCTAGGGCCCATACCAGGGGCAAGATCAGGTCTGATTCCACCACGCAATGCATTTCCTTGATTTATAGGAGAAATGATACCATGAAAAGCATGTTGATTCTGCAAAGGAGGCAAGCGGTATGACATAAGTCCGTAGGTTCCAGGAGCCTGCAAGGACAAAATCATTGCCAAATTCTGAACTCCATTTTGATTTTAGAAAATGAATGAAGATTTCATTTATAAGGGAAAAAAAAGGAAAGGAAAATAGTTAATCAAGACATTGAAGAGTTGTGACAGAATACTATAAGTACTGATAAGTCCAGCAATTGCTAGGCATTGCAAAATTTGAACTATCAGCCAACAAGTAGGTAGCAGCACAACTAACCTGGTATCCATATCCATTATAAGGGGGAACATAACCCATTGGCAAGGCTCCAAACAGTGAAGGATGTTGTGAATCAGGATTTGGCAAATTAGAAGCCTGAGATTGTGCCTTCTGAGCCCTCCGAGCCTGTCTTTCCTTTTCCGTATCTGCCCATTTAACTACCAAAGGAACACTTGAACCCTAGTTAAGGAAAGCAAACTATTAGCCTGTAAATCACTGATATAATTTGTCCATATTAATGCCAAGCTTCCAATCATTAGTAAAAAAGCACAGGACCACATTACTGAACTATTTAGTTGATACAAAGACCATGTGAAAAGTAATACTGAGTCTGTCATAGGTAGCTCAAATCTGTTTTCACCATCAATCAAGACAATTAAAAAATATGACGCATGCAATCTTGCACAGTATATTCACAAAATGTCAATTTTGGCTGTTCGAGTTTACAGTAAGCTAGAGCAATAATAAAAATAAAAACAGAATTCTCTGCCAACATAAAAAGTTCATTTGTCTTTATCAAAATACTAGAGTTCCCCACTGAAGAGATCTTAGAAGTAAATTCCACTTGATTGGTCCAGGGAACTACATTAAAGGGAAGAATTACCATATGTTATTGGTCTCAGAAAACGGATAGTTCCTACCTGAAAATGTAATTATTGAATGTTGAGAAGCTTTAAGTCCAGCGGGCCCATAAGAATACTATACATATTGCTTAAGATCAATTAGTAAGTAATATGATGCAAATTTTTCATGGATCAACATATTTATCGCGCAATTTTTGCATTACAATGACATAAGATCTAACAGGAATACATCTCCAAATTCAATTCCAAAAATATTTCTCAAGTATTTCAAATTGAACTTTACAAAATAAAAGATTGTAAACAAACACAAACCTCCATTTTATGCTTTCCATTGACAGCCTCCAGGGCAGCAAGGGCTTGATCTTTTGTCTCATACTTCAAAAAAGCACAGCCTACAAGTAATTAGTTGAGATAAGATAAAACATTAGATTTTAGTGCATCAAAAATATATCTTGAGTGCACATCAGGATTATTGAACAAATACCTTTGCTTGTTTGCTGAGAACCCCTTAGAATTTGTAAATCTTTTACAGTTCCATAAGTAGAGAATAATTCAGATACTTCGGCTTCAGAAACATTTTTTGGAAGCATACCAACAAAGAGTTTGTGCTCTGGATCACAATAATAATATAAAGTTATTGAAAGAAGGAAATAAGCATATCATGAAAAACCACATAGGTCAGTGCAACAGATTTAAAGGCACCATCTGATGAAAAATACAGCAATCATCGTTAAGATAACTGCATTAACAGTCAATGAAAACATATTACACCTAGCCTTTCCAACTCGCCATCAGCATACTTCACTTGCAACGGACTAGAAGCCTGAATTGGACAAAAAGAATAGAGTGCATTTTCATTAGAGAATGAAATTGATCCATCAGAGAATAATAAAAGAAATGCAAGTCAGCGGATCCAAAGCAATATATGTGAGTTAAAAGGTTTATCCAAGATTTATCCAATTTATTGGATATTAAATGTCAACAAAGTTTTGTGAACAAAAGATTGCATTGATAACTGAACTAAATGGTAGCTAATTAAACAGTAAGATTGGCTCATAGGATGATTCTTGATTCATTAAAATACATTGGTCAATAAAATACCAAGTTACATAGGAGAGCATCTAGAATAATAGCTGTGTTGTGGATATATCACACAACTAATCATTGTTTTTCAAGAACAATTGTGGGTTTTCTTTATTGCCATCCCACCTTCGATGCAAAATGAGATCACTAGAGTTTGAGCCTATAATATCTAGCCAGATGTTCATTAACTTGAATAACTAAGGCAGCAGTTGCATCAAATTACAAATATTATATAAAATATGCTAAAAAATCTAGAGATATTTATCTTTTCTTCACTGATATTCTAACTTTCTATTGGCAGTCATCAGCAGAAAAGACAAAGTTGAAGAATTTAAGGTGTTTTCACTAATTATACAATCCACAAGTGTTTTCTTTTTTCCATCATATTGTTCTTCAAACAATAGCTTGATTTTACTTCGTTCTAGTTGTCACTATTGGAATCTAATTTTGAATTCAGCAAAGGTGTTACCTAATTCTTTCAATTGACATATCTTTTCCTGATTTGTTCGTTGATGACTAAAACAAACTTCCCAGCCACTGACTCTAATAAAATATGAATTGCTATAAATTGACAATGACAGTTGTCAAATCGAAATCCTTTTACTTGTGGCTCCTCTAATAACATACTTACGCAGTAGACAGTACAACTTAATTTGCATCTCGTAGCAATTAATTGTTGTACACATCCCAAAACTCATTATCTTCATTTTAGAGAAACCAATTATTCTTGCTAGTACATTACTAAAAAGTAGTAAAAGATTTCATAGTTTAAAGACTTCAGAATCTTTTAAAGCCGTTTTGAGTTTGCATTCACTAACCATCTAAACAGTGACCATGTCTACTCCTTTATCATGTCATGCATTAAATAAAGCCGATGCCACAAATCAATACCGAAATAATTTGATTACCTAAATCATTCTCTCTACATCACTTGCTAAACTACAGTACTCAGTTGCCAACTTGCCATAATGCCATAAACAGCCATTTAAACAATTCTTAATAAATATTTCTTGATAAGACGCCGTGCTCAATTCATGACAATAAAAATGGCTAAATGCTACCGCCATCTATCCACAATGTGGATGATAATTGAGAGCAAAATGAGAAGAGGTGATGTTTATACTAACCCCAGGCAGTGTTTTCTTATTATGACAGGCATTGACGGCCTTATCTGCTTCCTGCCTCGACGGGCATATTACAAAACAACATCCTACAAACACAAAACAAAATTAGGGTTAAAAAGACCGCAAATCTTGAACTAAATGGAACAAATCAAGCGAATCAAGAGAAAAGTCAAAAGAAGAAGAAAGAGAAGAGAGAAGAGAGAAAATGTGAGATTTATTGAATGTGATACGAAGGAAATGGAAAAGGAACAAAAAGAAGAAGAAAGGGACCTCTAGAGACTCGCGTAGTCTTGTCTTTGATGATGTTGACCTCGTCGACCAAAGCAAACTCTTTGAACATTGCGAGAAGCTGAGCTTCCGTCATGTGCTTAGGCACTTGACCTACAAAAAGCTTAACGCTCTCCTCCCCCGATTCCTTCTCCTTTTTACTCTCCGCCATTAATGCCTGTAAAAACAGACACGCAGGGCACACTATTTCTCGTTCTATCTCTCTGCTTCTTGTTGCTCTCTCTCTGTCAAGAATTCGCTGCCTGTATTTCTCTCTCTAGATTCTTGTTGCCGTTTTTTTTATTTTATTTTTTAAAATTTTTTCGGATTTCTAATTTTGCTTCAAGGAGTCGTCGCTGGGAAATTGAGGAATTTCCGGTTGGCAACTTGGATCTTCGATAGGATATATTATAATTAAATTAAAATTCTTCACAATCGGGCTCCATCTGTGTCGGAATTACGGAAATGACCTTACAGCTGTTTATTTTCAGGCCCAAATATGGAACGGGCGTGCTTGTACATTTGTGAACGGAAACCAGACCAAAGAACCCCGGGGTTGTACTTTTAAGCACCAGTAATCCCGAATGACGAAAATGCCCTTTAAGCATGTGGTCTCGTGCATGGCAAGTCTCAGAACTATAGGTTCTTGTCCCTACCCCTAGCAGGAAAATGTTACCAGAAAAGGACAAGTGAAAAGGGGAATTATACTAAAATTTTATTTGATTTTTAAAGGGGAAAAAAAACAAAAAGGTGTAAGTGTGAATCTTTAATCCCTGGTTGGGTTAAGTTGATGTGAGTGATATTGTTGTGGGACAGTCGAAATCTCAATACATTTTTTTTGTATTAAGAGGTTCATTGAGTTATTATATTCAGCGTAAATATAATAAATATCGATGGATAGCGAAAAAATTTAGAATTTAATTTTTTTAAAAATTTTTATAAATAAAAATATTAACAAAATTATATATTAATTGATAATATTTTCTTTGCTTTTGATTATCTAAGATATTCATTTTTTTTTTTGAAAGTAGATTGTTTTTAGTAATGGATAAAAAACATAAGAAGTAGAGTAAGTTGAGGAATCACTTCTTTATCCAATTGATTAAAATTTTAAGAAATTTTCGAATAAGTTAGATTCAAATTTTATCATTCTTTTGCCGTTTCACTCCACT
>CATIWF010118181.1:0-10407 GCA_949630135.1 Balakata baccata
AAAAAAATATAGTAACAAAGTAGGATTATCGGGCTTCCAAAGTCACAGTCAAATCACTATTAGCCTCCATTTTACTAGAAGAAGAAGAAGCTGTGTTAGAAAGGGAGCTCTTTACCACAAAAGCAGGTTGCTTGGGACTGGGGAGAGTTGCAGTTTCACTACCAAGCATGAGAAGAACGTTTGACATTGTTGGCCGATCACGTGGATCTTCTTGTACACATAACAGCCCAACACCCACACATCTTATGAATTCATTGGCATTGCAGCTCTCAAACAATGCCTGCTCCATTAATTCCAATCCTCTTCCTTCTTTCCACAATTGCCATGCCTTCAAAGAAATCAAGATCAGGAAACATTCATAGGCTGTGAAGCATTTGCGTGTTCTTTATTTCTAAATCACTTACATAAGCAAGAAGGCTGAATGGTTTTGCAGACATGTAAAATGCAGTGTTCTTTTTCCCACTCAGAATTTCAAGTACAACTACTCCAAAGCTATACGCATCTGACTTGATTGAGAAAAATCCATCTAATGCATACTCTGGAGACATGTAACCACTGCAGAAGAGGTTGTTAATTAAATACAGAAACGGGATTCAATAATCTAATTTTACAGTATAAGAACCAAGAAAAAAGACTTACTAAGTTCCAACTACTCTCTCAGTGGTTGCCTCTGTTTGTCTTCCTCCAAAAATCCTTGCCAAACCAAAGTCAGAAATTTTGGGGTTCATCTCCTCATCTAGAAGAACATTACTTGTCTTTAGATCTCTGTGTATGATCCTCAATCTTGAATCATGATGAAGATACAGCAGTCCTCTTGCAATCCCCATTATAATGTTAAATCTCAGCTCCCAATTCAATAGCTGACATCGTGTTCGATCTTGCATGATTTTGATTTCCAATATTTTTATCAGAGAATGAGATTAGTAAATAGTAAATATGCGGAAGTTGGTTTTAGAAGCTAACCAAATATGAAGGAATCCAAGCTTTTGTTAGGCATGTATTCATAGAGTAACATTTTCTCATTTCCTTCAACACAATATCCCAGAAGTCTAACAAGATTACGATGTTGAAGCTTGGCAATCAATATAACCTCATTCTTGAATTCCTCTAAACCTTGTCCTGAACCGCTGCACAGTCGCTTTATAGCAATTTCCTGTCCTCCTGGAAACTTTCCCTGAATATACACATAGCAGATAAAGTAAAACCTGCATACATGACAGATTATAATTGGATTGTCCTATAAATTTATTTGTGGACCAGGCCTAGGCACCCAAAAAAAAAAATTATCTGTGAAGGGTGACAACTGACAAGTAACGTACCTTGTAAACAGGGCCAAAACCTCCTTGGCCTAGCTTGTTAGCGTCTGAGAAATTAACAGTAGCAGCTAGTATGCATTCCAAATTAACAAATGGTACATCAAGGCCTTTCCTGTCATCTTTTGTAAAACCCCCAGAATCCATGAACTCTTTGACTTGTTTCTCACTGTCATACAAATGAGTCGAGACAATTTCCTGTCTACTTTCCCTATTTTCTGATATTATTAATTGCAATCGAAAATGTCAAGTCTATTTTCCACTAAAACAACATCGTATGAACCAGTGTATATGTTGTGTGATTTTACCATGTATAGTGAGCTCTCTTCTTCTTCTTCTTCTATTTTTTTGTTGCCTGTAAAACAAATAGGAAGTTGCATAGGAGAGAACTGTGACAGCAGCAATGATGCCCAGTAAAATTTGGTAAAATGGCCTCTCTTTCTTGGTAGATACCTCAACTGCATTAGGGACACCATCTTCTGACACGTAAACATACATGCGAGGATTGCATTTTTAGCTCAAATAAAGAGTAAATTTATCCTACCAAAAGAAAAGAGCAGACGTAGAAAACAAACCTGATGAAGTGCAATTCAATTTATTGGGATTCCACTCAGAGGGATGATTGCATTTACATTGCCGGGTCCCGCTTCCTTGACATGTTGAAAGTGGCCAGTCACTGCAGTCTGTGTCGTTAGTACAATACGGCTCCAGTGGAGGTTTCCAGTCGATTTCTACTTCATTTAGCCCATTGTGCTCAAATAAAGGATCCAGGCTATAGTCGCTACGGTTAACATTGCAGCCCCTGCTTACGTTGAGTACGGGAATATTTTTTATTGAATCAATAGATGCACAATTTCCATCATCTTTGACGAAAAATTTCCTGGATTCTCTGTCAATTCTGGTTACTATAATAGTCTTCAAAAAGCTAAGCTGCCCAGTTTCATTGTCACAGTTGAAAAATTGGTACGAATAATGCCCACAGCTGTGTCCATCAAAGCCAAGCGGGTAAGGCACTATGTTGCTTCCACAAGTCTTACAACTTTTTTTCATATTTTCTGCAAGAATGGAAACTCATTGCAAATCACTATTGCATTTAGGGGAAATTGGTCAATTTATTTGATATGTTCATCTTTCTCAGAAATGGAAACAAGAAAACCAGCAAGAATGAATTAAGTACCTTCAGAAAGCAAGACGCGTAAATTGAGATCACGGCCCCTGTCATACACCTCCTGAATGTTGTTAAGATCTTGCAACCAAATCAAGCATCTAGTGTCTTTACCACGTCTTTCAGACACAAGGTTGGAGTATGCCTGGCAACTGCAACTGCTGATGCACTTCTCCATGCATTGAGTCTCATTCAAATTCACATATTCCTCGTCAGGATTTCCCACTTTCATCTTCTTCAGATTCAAAAAATTTGTAATATTTCCTCCCACGCTGCATATTGACAAGATTCTTGTGCAACCATCTGAAAGATCTGCTGCATCCCGTTTTGAATTGGGCTTAAATCCAGGTAAACACTTACAGGGGGACAAACTATTACTGTTGCATCTGCTAAAACTTCCACAGGCATTAAACAAACTGCAGTAATCTCTCGGTTCCCACCAATTCAAAGAAGTTGTATCGTTTCCCCTCAAGAAAAATTGTGTCGTCCCGTTCCAATTAATCACCAGTCTCATTTTAAAATAATCAACATATGACAGGTTGAATATCCTTCTATCATAATTGAGAGACCTAGGTGATGAAGAAGAAGATAAATTACTGCTTAACGAGTTTCCTGTACTAAGATTTGTTAGCAAATAGAATACAATCTGAAGCTTCTCATCAGGGCGAGCAAACTTTCCTGAAACTGCACTTTTCCAGTATGGTTTTGATTTCTTCAAGATTACGTACTGATTCTGATTTTTCCCAATCTCTTGGTCAAACTGAAACGTGAAGTCCCCTGCTTCTGGGTTTGATTCACTTTTCCATGAAACCAACTTAAATTCTGCATCCATCTTCATACCAGGAAGAAACGTATCTGTTGGATGCTCGAAGCTTTGCCAGAGTACGGAATTATCGCCTCCACTGAACACCAGGTTGCCGGAATCCATCAGCTTCAGTGTCAGATTAATGGATGACGGATAAACTTTGGTGGACCAATAGGAATGCTTGTTTGCATCAAATATCTTGATGTTTCCATCTGCAATGGCGAAAACTCCATTTGAAGCTTTAACTGGATTTTCACGGTTAGCAACCCATACGACAGTCTTCGAGTTTGACCTGTACCAAATTCCGACGTATCTCAGGCCAGTATCAGCTCCAAAGAAACCAAGCTCAAATATATCACCTCGAGAAACAAGACTATCATTGTGCATCAATGGTGAAGTGGACGTTATAGTATCCCTTGCTGAACAAGAAATGAGAATCAGTAACGCAATGAAAAGTAAGTGAAAGGGAGAGAGCATATGGGTGGCTGAGCTTGATCCGATTTTCTTCATTCTCATCATTTGCTCTCTGTTTGCTTTTCTCTGTTCTCCTCTCTTTGGTGGAGGGAGAAGAAAGATGGTTACTTGCAGTGCTGTGGGAATCGGATCGGATCAGATCGATTTAGTTGAGCCAGACTATCCTGTCTGATTTAATTGAAAAACCGATAAATTGCTGCATTGACAAATATTCCCCTCTAATTTTTCATTTAACTACAAAGAATTTGTGCTCATCAAAATAATTTACATTTGTAATAATCAATTATGAATTCTATGTATTAGAAATAATTTTTGAAATTTATGCATATTTTGAAGTCCATATACTAAATTGAATCAACCGACTGGTTGGATTTAATTTTCTAAACCTTGACTCGACCAAGTAGTTGATTGGTTAGTTAGTAGGCCTTCCACGCGGCAAAGGCGTCAACGATAGAAAAGTTTGCATTTTCCCCCAAAAAAAAAAAATTTTACTTTTATCTTTTAGTTTATTTTAATATATAATTAATTTATTATTTTTATAATAAAGTTTACTTATAAAATAACTTATGTCCTTATTTAACTCTTATAATCAACATTAATTTTTTTATTTAATTTTTATATTTCCAAATGAAATTGTTATAACTATAATAATGCTGGTTTAATATTTTTTTGGTAAATGACAATTTAAATTTTTTATATTATAATATGAATATTAGTGGTAATTTTGATTATTACAATAATAATCAGTCATCTAACGTAAATGAAAGGTGTAATATATATATATATATATATATATAATTTTTTTAATTTATATGAGAAGAGAAGTGAAAGGACGAAAAGGAAAGCAAGTGTTTCAATATCAAGGTGAAACAGTACAAATCTAAACAGCAGGATAACATTATTATTATTATTATTATTATCAATTGGATCCCAATTTTAGGAGATATTTTATAAATTATTTATTTTAAATTTATTTTTTAAAAAATATCTATTTATCAATTTAAAAAAAACTTTTGAGATTTAAAAAAATTAAGAATAATTTTTTTTTCTTTTACACAAATGGAAATATGGGATGCGAACTTGTTGAATTTTCCTTTTCTATGAGCAAAGCATCAGTTGTCAGTCTGCTTCACTTGGCATTGACTAGTGACACACATAGACTTGCGACTCATTGAAGTCAATGCCCATTCTCATCCTCTTATTTAGGCTTCTCCTTTATATCTATTTTAACATTCAGGGATAAAAGCATAAGCACCATCTACGGGTGAAATCGAGATGAGTCGAATAGATAGAGATAGGCTCGAGCTGTATTTGATAAAAAATTTAAAGATTGAACTCCACCCAAATTTATTTAATTTATTTAATTATTTAAAATTCGATTCAAAAAATATTCAAATTTGATTCAAAAAAAGTTCGAATCAGTTAAAAAACTTTTAAAATAATTTACTCGGTTCGACTTAACTTGAAATTCACTCAAGTTAACTCGATTATATTAAACTCGAATATATTTAAATACTAAATATATAAAAGTAACTTAATAAATAATTAAAAAAAATCAACTACTTGATTAATATTGTGAGTCTTATGAGTTGGACATTATAATAATTGAAGTCGACTCGATAAACTACTCAAATTTGATTAGAATAATTTCAGATCGAATTTGAATATTTTACAAGTTGAATTTGAGTAACTCCTGAATATCTCATTTGCACCCTTAGCACCATCTATATTTATTATATTTTGTCATTTAGCTTCCTAAAATATTTTTTGATTCGGTTTATTGTTTGAATCAATTTTTTTTGTCCATATTACCCTCTTATATTTAGAAAGATATAATTTATTATCATTCATACTGACATATTACTATATCATATCAATATTATTATTATGTCACTAATACATGATATATCACCAAGTCATGTCGTTTTTAGGAGCGAAATGTTACCTGTTGCTAAAATATAAGGAGACATTGTTTTTAACTTAAAAGACAAACTAAATAAAAAAATATTTTAACATGCCAAACATTTATAATAGAAAAATACCAGTCAACACGTATAGTTGTACTTTTTGCAATATATATATATATATTATAATTTGATTAGAATATATTTGAAAAAATTGATTGGAACTCAAAAAAAAATTCATATGGTTCAATTTAAAAAAAAAAACAATTCAAAAATTTTAAGATTGAATCCAATTAGAATTTAAATTCTAGAGGATTATCCAAAAATACGACTCTTGATTTCAGTAGTGTATCTATATTGTAGAATGGAATGCCAATCCTAAGCACACACAAAAATTTCGTTTTTTCCTTTCATATGTAATAATAAATGATGAATTTCACGCACAGTTCTCCAATTATATAATTCGTAACAATTCAGTATCTGAAAAATTATTTGCAAAATAAAGGTACATCAATTATCTAACTTGTAACAACTCGATACTTGAAAGATTATTTGTAACACAAAGGTACCCCAATTATATAAATTATAACAATTCAGTACTTTAAAAATTATTTGTAACACAAAAGTATCTCAACTTTTATTTTGTAACTAAATAGTATTTATGTCTTCAACTATTAGAGTTTCATTTAACATTGTGTTTGGAAAAAATGTTTTTCGGAAAAAAATTGTATTTTTAACTTTTTTGAGTTTTAAAAACTATTTTTGGTAAATATAAATAAATAGATATTTTTTTTCATAAGTATATTTGGAAAAAAATAATTCATAAAAATTAAAAAAAATTAGTCAATTAAATAAAAAAAATTCAAAACCTGCTTTTGGAACACTTAACAGCACTCTCAAATACCTTTTATTCTCTTTAATAGAAGTATAACATAAAATGTCTAAATAAATTTTAATAAAAATAAAATTGTTCTAATACACAGTCAGTAAAATTGAAATTTATCTGATGTGAATATTATATCTAATTTTATTTTTATTAAAATTTATTTGATGTGGATATTTTATATCACACTTATGTTAGAGAGACTAACATTCAAATAACGAAATACTATTTAATTACAAAATAAAAGTTAAAGTACTTTTGTGTTACAACATAAAAATTGAGGTACATTTATGTTATAAATAATTTTTCAGGTACCGAGTTGTTACGAGTTAGATAATTGAGGTACGTTTGTATTACAAATAATATTTCAGGTACCGAATTGTTACGAATTATATAATTGGAGAACCGTGGGTGAAATTCACCCAATAATAAAAAATATAAATATATAAATTTGCAGTCCCAAATATTAAGTATTAAGTATTTATATTTTGTTATAATAATATACTAAATAAATTATGTAATGAAAATAGAATAGAAGTAAAAATGAGGAAGAAATGAGAGAATTGAGAAAGTATATTTACATCAATTTTGTTTATTCTCCAAGCCTCCATTTATAGGTTTAGAAATATGCATTTAAATGTCATGAATTACAAAATTGATTATGTGAATAAATTACAATAAAATGAGACAATTAATCTATGAGGGAGGTTATGCAAACAGGAGTTATAGACATCCAAAATTCAAATATTTCATAACACTCCCCTTTGAATATCCATTAACAAGAACATGTCTCGTTAAAACCTTACTAGAAAAACCCTATGGGAGAAAACCTAGTAAAGGAAAAATAATATATTTCTTGTATAATACACATATGAACCTGTCTCATTAAAAACTTTGCTAGTAAAACCCAATAAGATAAAACTTTAGCTAAGAAAAATAGTACAACGCATATTTTCTCCCCCTCATAAAAACATCATTTCAATGCTTTGCACCAACCTTGCAAATGTTGCATTAGACAAATCTTTTGTGAATAAATCTGTCAAATTATCACTTGATCAAATTTGTTGAACATCGATCTGTCCACTTTTATTGAGATCATGTGTGAAGAATAACTTAGGAGAAATATGTTTTGTCCAGTCTCCTTTAATGTAACATCCTTTTAACTATGTCATACATGTTGCATTGTCTTCATATAACACCGTAGAAGTTCTTTTTCTGACAGATAAATCGTTTGTTTCTTGAATATGTTGCATCATTTGTGTCAACCATACGCATTTCCTACTTGTTTCATGAATTGCAATTATTTTAGCATGATTTGAAGATGTAACAATCAAAGTTTGTTTTGTTGATCGCTATGAAATAGCAGTTTCACTACTCATAAAAACATAACATGTTTTGGATTGAGCTTTATGTGAGACAACTAAAATTCCTACATCAGCATAACCAATTAGTTTCAATACAAATTTATTTAAATAAAATAATTTTAAATCAATTGTTCCTTAGAGATAACGAAATACATGTTTAACTTCATTTCAATGCCTTCACTTTGGAGAAGAACTATATATTGCCAATGAACTTACCGAAATATAATATTAGGTCGTGTAGTATTAGCAAAATATAATTATGCACCAATTGCATTAAGATATGGTATTTCAAGATAAAAAATTTCTTCTCCATCCTCTTGAGGTCGAAAAGGATCTTTTTTCATATCAAGTGATCTTACAACCATTGGTGTACTCAATAAATGTGCTTATCCATATAAAATCTTTTAAGGACCTTCTCTATATAAAATGATTGATGCACTAAGATCTCATTAGCTAAATGTTCAATTTGTAAACCAAGACAAAATTTTATTTTTCCAAGATTTTTCATTTCAAATAATCAACTACTCTTGCAAGCTCTTTAGGAGTTTCAGTAATATTTAAATCATCAACATATACAGCGACAATAACAAATCTATTTTGTGATTTCTTTATGAAAACACATGGGCAGATAAGATTATTCTTATATCCTTCTTTTAACAAGTATTTACTCAGACGATTGTACAACATTCGTCTTGATTGTTTTAGACCATATAATGATCTTTGTAACTTAATATAATAAATATCCCGAGATTTTGTGTTTTGTAATTCAGACATTTTACATCCTTTAGAAATTTTCATGTAAATATCACTATCAAGATTGCTATATAAATAGGCTATAACAAAACCATTAGACGTATATCAAGTTTTTCATGTGATGCAAGACTTATAAGGTATCGCAAAATTGTTACATCCACCATAAGAGAACATGTTTGTTCATAATCAATACCAGGCTTTTGTGAAAATTCTTATGCTACAAGTCTTACTTTATATCTTACAACTTTGTTATTTTCATTTCGTTTTTGCATAAATAACCATTTGTATCCAACGGGTTTTACATCTTCAAGTATTTTAACTATTGGCCCGAAAACTTCACATTTATTAAGTGAATTTAATTCAACTTGTATTATGTCTTTTCATTTCGGCCAATCACTTCTATTTTGATATTTTTCAATTGTTTTTGGCTCTAGATCCTCATTTTCCTCCATAATACCAATTGCTACATTATAAATATTGCCCAAACAATCACTAAGAAGGGGGAGGGGGGATGAATTGGTCGGAAATTAAAAATTTGCACAACAAGATAATAAAAGAGAAAAGGGAGGATTGAGACACAAATTTTATAGAAGTTCGGGTGTTAACTAATCCTACTCCTCTCCCCAACTTGGATTGGGTATTAACTAATCTAATCACTTAGATTACAATTTTTAGAGTTTCAACTAGCTTACTCCTAACTAGGTGTTTTAGCAAGGCTAACATTCAACCCAAATTTTCCTTGTGTTTTGTGGCTCACACAACAACCAATTCCTTATAATTTGGCTCACACTTCCCAATTACAAGACAACCCAAGTATTTTCAGATTAACACTTGAACCCTTATACAAAAGTAATTAAATGAAAGGATTTGAGAAAATAAATTGCAATAGCTTTGGCACTTGTTAAGTTGTGGGCTCTTTCTTAAATGGCCTTTTGGTAAGGTATTTATATTGATTTCCTACCAATTAATCGTTACAAATGGTGCCATAACTCTTTCTAACATTCTCTTACAAGTGCATTAAATGCAGTATACAGAGAAAGGTGTCCCGGCCGAAAACCATGCTGTCCTGATTGGGAAATGCCCGATTGCATTACATGGCAGCTTCTGGTTGGCTGAAATCTCCAACGGCTAGTTTTTGTTCAAGTGTCCCGGTCGGGACTTGCCCGATGATGCCACTGCTAGGAACTTGGGTCTTCTAGGCTTTGAATACATCCCGGTCGGGACTACCCTTCCCAGTCGGGACCTAAGTCAGTTTTGACTATGTTTTGACTTTCTGATGATATGGCACATTATGGTGGTGTCTCCTCTTCAACAGTCATGTCTTTTTGAATGTCCCACCCGGACCGCAACCTTTCCCCGTCGGGAAACTGAGTGTCCCGATCAAGACATACCATGTTCCGGTCTGTTTTTGCTACTGGAACTTTTGGGTCATTACCCTGTAGAGTTTTCCGGCCTGGACACTTGGTTTGCTTGGTTTGCTCTTCAGTCCCGGTTGAGACATAGCCTTTCCCGGTCTGCTTTGGCTACTGGAATTTTGAGACACTTTGAGACAATGCTTTGCCGGTCTGGACTTGTGTCCCGGTCAGGAGTTACACGTCTCCATGAAATTCTTGATTTGTTCAATGAGGAAACCTTAACCAAATGTGTTGAAACTTTGAACACTATCAAAACAACACTCAACAAGAATGTTAGTAATAATTAATTTGATTGTCAAGATCAAAATAGAGAGTAATCACCCTTTGGTTA
>CATIWF010118183.1:0-27065 GCA_949630135.1 Balakata baccata
TTGGTTAAATAGGATTACATTGACCGCTTTTATCATAGTTATAATTAAAAAGGATCCGTCGTTACTTTTGGAGATTCATAGAAAATCCACTGTGATTTTTATAAATTTCAAGAAAATTTTAAAAATGGACTAACTGAAAAACAATTAAATTATTAAGCCCCAAAAATGATTTTTTTTTATTTAAAAAAAACTTGCAATACAATACAAAAAATAAGGGAAAAAAGATTAATTGAAAAAGAGAATTTGGTCCTTGTGTAAAGCTATCCAAAATTACATTTTTCAAAATTTTTCACATAGGCAGAGCATTTAATTAGTAAATTTAGATCGATTGGGATTAGTTTAAAAGATATATTTCATAAAATAATTATAGTACGTAATTGAAAATAAAAAAAATCGTGAATTTAATATTTAGTTTTTAGGAAGGATGTATAAAACAATTAATAAAATTGAAAAATACATAAATGTATCTTAAAAAATAAATATGATCATAATTATCTTTTTTATTTTATTAGGCTCATTCTATGTTGGATATATTGATATGATGTAGCAAATGAACGACTTTGATCATATATGTATTGTCCAACAAATTTAATTATAAATCAATAAATAACTCAAATTATATTTATATTCATCTAACAATTTATATATCGTCGTATCAATATGCTTGAGTACCATTCAAGAATTTTTTATTAACTCAACTTTAAAACAAAATAATTTTTTTTTTTTTTGGAGTACAAAGGGAATTTAATAAAGCACAATTAAAATAAATATGAATCCTATTAAGACAAATGCCAAAAAGTTTAGAAGCTTTTTCAAATAAATATTCATAAAGTTGAAGGGTTTTTTGGGAAGCTCAAATTTCCTCTGTTAGTTGCAGCTTATAAGTAGTGGATGTACCGTGAAGGTTTAGCAGCAGTTCCATATTTTTCCTTATTTTCGTATCTCCTTCGTTTCTGGTGACACAACAGAAGCTTATAAAAACAAAAAAGGTATCACTCTTCTAATCATATCCTCATGTATTTGTCGGATTTATTACTATATATATATATATATATATATATATATGAATTTCTTGCGCTACAAAATATATAACTAAGCCATTTTTCCATCTCTTTCCATTTCAAGATTTTCTCTCTTGTTTTTCATTTGTAAAATGACAACCGTACTAATTTTGGATATAAAATATGTTTAAAATTGGAAATATAGTGCTTTATTATCAGACATAAATATAGATTACTGTAGTTGAAACTGAAGAAGAAAATATTTTAATCTTTAAAATCTTTTTTTTTTTTTTTATCAATTATAAATTGAGGAGAAAAACTGAGAATTTCTAATATGGATTGCTCATGAGACTCTTAAAATCTTTAACCAACTAAGCTTAAGCAATTCCCTAATCTTTAAATTCTTTAAACCCATGAAACGCTGTATATTCATATCTAATTAATTGCTTTTGGGTCCTTAATTATGCAATTAAGTTGATTAATTTTTTTTTGGTGGGTGATGAAGGAGAATATTGAAGCATGGAGAAAACAAGTTTAGTAAGAACGAAATCCGACCAATTGGTTGAGACGGTGGCAGCAGCGTTCAGATCTCCGCCGACAAATGAGGTGGCCAGAGGATTGATGTCTGAGGGAAGCGGTGGGACACCGTCAAGAAAGTCGAGCAAAAGGCTGATGATGGCAGCGTCACCTGGGAGGAGTAGCACCGGTGGCGGCAAAAACACATACATTAGGAAGTCGAGGAGTGCACAAATGAAGTTTGACTTGGATGACGTCAATAGCGGAGCTGCTTTAAGCCGAGCCTCGAGTGCCAGCTTGGGCTTGTCTTTCTCCTTCACCGGCTTCGCCGTGCCGCAGGACGAGATAGCCGACTCTAAGCCGTTTAGTGATGATGATATACGTAAGTTCTAATAATCCTTTGCATTAATTTTCCATGCAGCTTTTTCTTTTTTGAAAAAAGAAAAGAAAAATAGCTGGTAGTAGTTTTTTTGTGGTCCACTGGAAATGGGTGGTGTACGTGCCTCCATTCTGTGTTTTCAGCCCTAAATTTTTATTAAGTAATGATTTTTTTTTCTCTATTTTGAAATCGGAATTAATTTGATTATCCAAAGTACGCTAGATAAAAATTTAAAAGGTGTTAAAATGTTGTAAATAAATTGATACAAGACTTTTTCATATCAACTAAAAATTTTAAATTTGAGTTCTTGATATATATAATACTATTTTAAATATTGTTGAGAGAATGTTGATGTGCCATTTGAAGTCCTATATCCGATGACTAATTTTGAATACCATATTAAAACAATATAAATATTTTCAAATTATTTAAAAAAAAATCTCATTTATAACAATTTCTTTATTTTATCACATGTAGGTGTCAAATAATTAAAAAAATTATTTAGGATATAAAAAAAATTACTTTAAGTATGTCGACATGTGACATGCATATATATCTAAAAGCATTTTGCAAAATGGAGAATTTTTCATGTAGAGTTGGCATAGTGATGAGAGTTTTTAACAATATCAGTGAGAGTATGTTGATGATTGGGATGATCATGAGCAAATTAATGATTAAAAAAAATAAAATAAAAGTTAGGCAAGAAATATATATCCAAGTTATCATTTTTTTTATTATTATTTTAAGTTATGTAATCCACTGAAAGATGAAAAAGAAACATCCACTTTAATTTATGACTTTGAAAGAGAGTTAAGTGAATAAATACTTAAAATAGTTTTTTGGTTTTGCTTAATTTTTGCCACATATATGTATAATATACCCATCATATCAATCAGCCAGCCCACTTGCGAAAGTCTTGAAGCAGGCAGGTGATAACTGGGACCCAGTCTCATCAAAAATAGAAACTTTGAACCTTTCCTTTTTCTTTTTTCTTAATCAATTTTTCATTTTTCAACTATTATATATATATATTGATTAAAACATTTCTTTTATATTTTAAAAACTAAATATTTTTTATAAAATTTATTTTATTTAACTTAAACGATATATATTTAAAAGTAAAAAGATTAATAATTTGTAATAACTATTAATTAAATAGAGTGCAAAATTTTATTAAAGGAAATGGATGTTATAGTGTATGATAAGAGACATTAGGCTCCTATTTAATTAATAGGAATAGTTTGACAAATCTATTACTAAAAAAAATGATGGGTTGTATATATAGCAAATTTTAGAATTTAACCCTTAATCTCCTAATCTTAATTAATTAAGAATTATGAAAATTATTGTCTAATTAATGAATTTAATTAGGATTAATTTATATTAATCCTCCGACAATCTTGGCCCAACTCACTCACCTACATAAATGTGACTGAAAAAGATTTATCATTTCTGTTTCTTTCTTTTGTTTTTCTTTCTTGTGACAATGATTTGAATGATCATAGTTAACATTTTGACTTTTCCGAGGGAAAAAGAAAAGAAAAGAAAAGAAAAGTTCACTTTGATTTGTAGTGATCGAACTTGAATTGTAACCACAATAATACACTTTCCATGCTGAAGGATCATGTGGGTATCCTTTTATCATCAACTCCATGATAATAACTGAGAAAAATCAGAGCTTTCAACTTCTTTTCCCAATTTATTATCAATTATCATTATATATTTATATATATGCAAATCTGTCTATGCCTTTTTCAGACGAAGATGTTGAAGCTGGAACAAGAAAACCCAAGTTTCAAACCGAGCCCACCTTGCCAATTTATCTCAAGGTAAGGAAAATAGATGTATTTGGACAAATTGATAATTAGAGTTATGCTATAGCATGATATACAGGTAATAAGGGTATATATATATGTGGATTGTGTGAAGAAATTGGTGGATTGATTCGTATATACATTGTATTTGGACAGGCAATAACAATGGAGAATTATGTAGCCATCAACGCGATCATTCCATAGAATATGGCTAGCATGGTTAGCAATAGCATGGTCAGGTTCAGTCTTGTACAAAAAAGGTTTCATAATCTTTAATCATGACATTCATGTACAAGACTTGATCTTTAATCAAAACAAACAACATTTACGTAGTAACAATAATTTCTTCAACTTGTACTTAAAAAAAAAAAAAATTACACTTCAGAGTTCAGAGTCTTAAGACCTTACATTTAGTCAGTAGACCTCAAGCATTGAACATACGGGAACAAGGGCTTGGCCTCTTTGTATATGTATTTGCGTACATTGAGAAATTTATGATGAAATTTATGTTACAAATTAAGTTGAGACATTGTAATTTATGTTGTTTTTGGAAATTGCAGTTCACAGATGTGACATACAAGGTGGTAATAAAGGGAATGACATCAACAGAGGAAAAGCATATCTTGAATGGAATTAGTGGTTCAGTATGTCCAGGACAAGTGTTGGCACTTATGGGTCCTTCAGGTAGTGGAAAAACTACTCTCCTCAATCTACTTGGTGGCAGATTAATTCAGCCCACTGTTGGTGGTTCTATCTCTTACAATGACCAGCCATACTCTAAGTCTCTGAAAAGTAGGTAAGCGTTTTAATCGTTGCTTGGAGTTCGAACTCGAGACCTAACAATTTTAGTCGTAATACCAATAATATTGAGCTAAGACTTAATGTTGTTTAATGATTCACACATCTGCAGGATAGGATTCGTGACCCAAGATGATGTTTTGTTTCCTCACCTTACAGTAAGAGAAACATTAACCTATGCAGCCCGTCTAAGGTTGCCAAAGACATTGACAAAAGAAGAGAAAGAAAAAAGAGCCATTGATGTCATCTATGAGCTTGGATTAGAAAGGTAAATACAATTAATGATTCATTGATAATCTTTCATCATTACTGCAAGCTAATAAAACATTAATTCCTGATCAATCTGCTGCCCCCGCAGGTGCCAAGATACAATGATTGGAGGCTCATTTGTTCGCGGTGTGTCAGGTGGGGAAAGGAAAAGAGTATGCATTGGCAATGAGATCATAATCAACCCTTCTCTTTTATTTCTTGATGAACCAACCTCTGGCCTGGATTCCACTACAGCTTTAAGGATTGTTCAAATGTTACAAGACATAGCAGAGGTATGCTTACTTATGTTTATCTGTCGAATGCAGGAGTTTCTGTTATTACTCTGCTGCTAAATATCTATATAAATTGCAGGCTGGGAAAACAGTAGTAACAACAATTCATCAGCCATCAAGTAGATTATTTCACAAGTTTGACAAATTAATCCTTCTTGGGAAAGGAAGCTTGCTGTATTTTGGCAAAGCATCGGAAGCCACAGCTTACTTCTCATCCATCGGTTGCAATCCTCTCATTGCCATGAACCCAGCAGAGTTTTTGCTAGACCTTGCAAATGGAAACACAAGTGATGTTTCTATGCCATCAGAATTGGAAGATAGAGTCCAAATGGGGAATTCAAACACCGAAACAAGAAATGGGAAACCATCTCCTGCTGTTGTTCATGAGGTAATTAAGCCAATATCAAGTTTCAAAAGCTAGCATTGTCATAAAATTAACCTGATAATGTTTGCATATATACAGTATCTTGTGGAAGCTTATGAGACGCGAGTTGCAGAAATGGAGAAGAAGAAGATTATGGATCCTATACCTCTTGATGAAGAAGTGAAGTTGAAAGTTTCTTTGCCAAAGCGACAATGGGGAGCCAGCTGGTGGGAGCAATATACTATTTTGTTCTGCAGAGGTATCAAAGAAAGAAGGCATGACTATTTTAGCTGGTTGAGAATCACACAGGTTCTGTCCACTGCAGTTATCCTTGGATTGCTGTGGTGGCAATCAGACAGTAGAAGCCCCAAAGGACTGCAAGATCAGGTAAATTAGGCTAGCGGTATGAATCTTCGGATTCTTGAAAAATCAACTGCCATATTTAAACAGATTCTTTTGACTTTCTTGTATCGCAGGCAGGTCTGCTTTTCTTTATTGCTGTTTTTTGGGGATTCTTTCCTGTATTTACTGCTATCTTTACATTTCCTCAAGAAAGAGCTATGCTCAATAAGGAACGAGCAGCAGACATGTATAGGCTAAGTGCATATTTCTTGGCGAGGACTACGAGCGATATTCCTCTTGATCTGATACTGCCAGTACTTTTCCTTCTCGTCGTCTACTTTATGACGGGGTTAAAAATGAGTGCTGCTCCGTTTTTCCTTAGCTTGCTGACTGTTTTCCTCTGCATTGTTGCTGCCCAGGTAAGATTTTCAGAAAAACGCAATCAAGAAAGTATCTCAAACATCAAAAGTTCATAATTTAACCAAGAAAGCTCTAATGGCAGGGGCTTGGACTCGCTATCGGTGCTACATTGATGGACTTGAAGAAGGCTACTACACTAGCTTCAGTGACTGTGATGACCTTTATGCTGTCTGGAGGATACTTTGTGAAGGTAAAGATGAACATTCTGATCAAAGGTCATGGTCCATGTTGTCTCTCTGAATATTTGAACAAAGTTTCCTAGTAACAATTTGATTATAGATTCGAAGATGCAGTTCATTTCACCAAATATCATTTGCTCAATAGGCAAAATTACTCAAATTTCCTCAAACTTCCAATGTTGAAGTTTCAGAGCATAAAATCAAGACTAAAGTTCATTATTTCAGCAAAAGGGAAACACGCTCTCCTAGAATTTTCGCAAACAGAAATTGGCATTCAAGACAAAAATTTAACGAAGTGTTCTCATTTTGCAGAAAGTTCCAATTTTTGTAGCTTGGATCCGCTATATGTCGTTCAACTACCACACTTACAAGCTTCTCCTCAAGGTGCAGTATGAGGACATGTTGCTTCCCATGCATGGATTAAGAATAGGAAATGGTTTGACGGAAGTCAGTGCTCTGGTGGCTATGGTTTTCGGCTACCGTCTTTTAGCATACATTTCCTTGCGAAAGATGAAGCTCAATTGCTGAACCTAATAAGCTACAAAATGCGGGGGAACATACATTTCTGACCAGAGGATACTATCTTGTGAAAGCTCACATTCTTAGGTCAAGGAAAACTAGCATCTATAAGCGATGAACCATCAGATTTTTGCCTCCAAGAATAATATCATCAACAACGTGGCAAACTATTTTAGGTGGTAAGAGGGTAAGAAGATTTTGCTGTCTGGAGAATACCTTGAAATGCCATGACATCACTGGTAGTTCATGTTCACAACTCACAAGCTAATTTTTCATATTATTTATATGCTGTGATGTAAACATCAGTCAGAAATATTAACTGACTTTAATTAATTACGTACTCCTGTGTTAAGAGGATGAAAAACATTGAAATCTATAGAACACTTTATGAAATTCTTTAACCAAATTTGGGTCATATCTTAGATACATGTGTATGAGGAGGCAAAAATCAAAAAGATCGAGAGAGAAACCACTTTGCTGCTATATACACATTGGTGAAACCTCAGGAACTAGTGATACAGAAAATGTTTCAACTGTGAAAATTTGCTATGAGCCAACAGATAAGGATAGCTGCCTTCAATAGCTGGGCTATTTTCAGTTGGCTTCAGGTTTTTCTACGTCATTGCCCTGTGCCCTCTTGACAATCAAGCATGTTTTTCGGGGAAAAAAAGTGTTACATGGAAAGTTGGGTTCCGCTCTTTCGCCATTAGAGAATTCATGCCAATGTCCTTAGCCAGACAAGAAGTCTCAGGATTTAGCCAGCCAAGAAATCTCAGGAGAGCAGCATCCAGAATAGGGGATTTTTTCTCCAGCCCTATGATGAAGTAAATAAGCATGAGGGAAAAATTCCAGTCAATTCTTTTTTCAAAGTAATGGTTCAGTTACTTTCTCCACCAATGACATTGACCGGGTAAACAGTAGAAATGTTTAATAAGGGTTAATATCTTCATAAGACAAAAACACATGTTCCAATATATTCTAAAGGGATGAGCCTGCATCTAAATTAATATTTCTACCATCATAAATTATTCCAGTCAATACAAAACCTAAGTTAGATGGAAAACAGTCTATGGTTCACCAATGTCAGCAGCTACTCGATGAGCACACATTACTCCTGAAAAGGCTACAGCTATCACACCCTGTCCTGGAAAGCAGCTATCTCTAACACGATAAAGACCGTCTATAGCCTGCAAGTTTCATTGCATGTTATTTGATGGACACAAAAGCAACCACAATCTACAAGCATCTCGTGGAGGCCAATGTGTATGCTTACTGTTGTATTGAATAGCATTCCCAGTAAGCCTTTAGGAATTCTGCAAGGCATCGGTCCTATCACGAGCTAAGTACCGCCTGTGTGTTTTGGGTAAACCCACCTATCATTATGATAGAAACTTCTAATTGAAAAATTAGATTTTACAGTCTAGGCATGTCAGATGTGTAAACCAGGCTATCACGTTTACTGACAATATGAAATATGAAGTAAATTTTAGATGAGCTCCCACCAGTGCAGTCATTGTTATTAAAGCAATTACAAAAAGTTGAAAAGTCTGTGATGTGGGACAAACTAAAGAAAAATGGATATGATGAAAAGCTTCTTGTAACAGAAAAAAAAAAAAAAAAAATTCAGAAGACACAAATAAGGCTGTGGTATAATCATATTGCAGTCATACCCTTCCTAAAAACTCATCAAATCAGCAACTTGTTAACCCAACTATTGGAAGGCATTCTATAAATTGATTTCGCCATTCAGGATTTAAGTTCTGCTAAACATGACTATATCTTTGCTTTGGCCATGCACCTGGGGGCAAGTCATACTTCAATGAATTTAGATTACGAGTTTGATAAATACCTCCATAAAAGTAATTGACGATCTAAGCCCTGGAAACAGTTTCTTCTCCAATCTGCTTATAATCTCATCCGCCACCAGCTCCTTCTTTGCCTCATAATCCTTCAGAGGGAGTCCCTGAACAGTAAACTCCAGACCTTAGAGAAACAGACAGGGGAAAAGAGATGGTGTGCAATGAGAACACTTCTAGATATGATTTTTGACATTACCTCCCAGTCTTCAATGGAGGAAGTTGCAAATATGTGAAGAATATGGTGTCCCATGGGAGCTAGTGATGGATCAAGAACTGTTGAAATGCTTAAAAATATACTGCCATATGGCTCCTCTCGTCTTGCACTGTCATTCTAAACCATAATGAAAAGGAATCACAAAAACATATCAGGTTAATAATTGTTGGAATGCTATCAAAATGCCAAGCAAATTATGCAAACAAAAAAGATAAGTACCTCAAGAACAAAATGATGGCAATCTGTATCTGGTGGCAGAACCTCAGCTTTAACACCCATGTGAATAGAAAGAAAAGATGGAGCCTTGACATAAACTTTTTGAAAACCTTCTTCTTCTGGAAGTTTTTCTCCTTTCAACAACTTCCCTATCATGCAGTTAACTTCGTTAAGAACTGAAGAAACCAACAAAAGAGAAAGCAACTAAAGGCCAAGGTTAAACTTAATCATTGGAAGTGTCAAGACGCTTCTTGTTGTGACTCACCAAAAGTATCCCATCTAGTAGTGTTTGATATTACGGTTTTGGCAAAGATCTCTCTTCCAACTGACAGCCTCACTCCACCTACCAAATTTAACTATAACTTAGAAGACAACAAAATATCTCTATCACCAAGGACAGATATCTAACACATTTATAAAGATCAAACTCACAGCCTTTCCATCCTCCGGCATGATGTTAGCCACATTTGCCCTGTATAGAATTTCACACCCCTGATCAACCAGACCTTTTGCCAAGGACTCTGCAATTCCACCAACAGGATAGTTAATACCTCCAAAACGCCTATTACACAGAACCTGATTTAAAAAAAAAAAAAAGAGAAAAGGAAAAAAGATGAGAACATCTAGTCATGCACAATTGAGTCAAATTTATTCAATCAGCTTACCATGCTTGCATTAATCATTGGTGTCTGCAATGCATTAACTTTACTTGCTATAAAACACTGCAGACAAATAGAAGATACAACAGTCACTTTGAGATTGCATGACAGGTCCTTTGCAGAACCCCAAAACTATTAAATCACATCCCAGTATTATCAAGGAAATTAAAATTTATTGCACCTATGCATCAATAAAAGACAATAACTTGGGGTCCTTTATGTACTTTCGAGCTATGTCCCCAGCATTTTGGGGCAGGTAATAAGCTGTAATAACAGACACACTATGTTAGATATACTTAGTGCAATGCTCAAGGATCTTGCAAGGGAGTTCCAACTATTATATTTACCTATGGGATCCACAAAAATGTGAGAGAAGAGAGCAATATACCTAACACATTGGATGATTCTCACGTTATAGGAGGTTTTCTTTTGCGTTATTGATGGCAAGGATTATGAAAGAGAGGTCAGGAAATTCAAAGATTTTGCACTTGTCAACCTGAAAACAGGAAATATAAGCAATTATAACAAAAAGAATTGACAATGAAACTTCTGTAGCTTTCGCACTTTATAATCCTAGCTATAAGTAACTATGAAGATCATCAGATTACTTGTAATAAATCATTTCATTCTGTGCAGAACACAATATTCAAACTTTGTGACATCACACAAAAGCTTCATAATTCTTTAGAAGACCATTTGTTTGGCTTTTGAAGTGGTTAAGCCTGGAGAACATATGCTGATTCTAGTAATCATAATTTTAAACTTGCTGAGCATTCAAGAAAAATCACTTTGTAAGTTGTATCAGCAATAGGTTTTGCAGGAATTTTTTTTTTCTTTTTCACCATAAGGAAAAAATGAAAGATAGAAAACTAACCAGTGTCAAGCATTCAAGAGGTTTCTGAAAGAACTGTCCAAAAGGTAAATTGGCTCCTCCAAAGACTTCAATTCTAACGAGTTAAGGCATTGAATATCTATTCAAAAATACATACAAGTCAATTTAAGTTGTGCCCTACAGGTAGAGGTGAAAAAACCAGTAGGAAGTTGCAGTCATCTAAATCAAAACAGACCTTTCAACATTCACCATAGAATTTAAGGATCCCTGCGTTTTCATGGGGAAATTTAGTAGTAAGTTCTGAGATGAAATCACTGTATTCTCTGTGAATTCGAACTGAGAGATTATTGGGTGGATGAAAATGAACAGTAGTTGGATGAGGAATCACCTCCATCTTACAACCAAGTGCAGCCAATGCTTGGGTTATCAGATTTAGATTTCCCTGCCAAAATTTGAGGCACATATCAACTATGAAGACTTTAAAAGAAATAATGATTCAGTAAGAATACACACATGCTCTTGTCATATCTTTGAAAATAAGCACATTTCTCTAACCCTTTTAAACCTATTCCCACTATTTGAATCTAACCCACACTTTTTTCTTGATAAGTGCTTCACAACTACATTCTCATTGCAAATTGAATGGAATTATTGCACGATCATAAATTGTCCCTCTCTCATTTTTGAAATGACCATCCTAAAATTTCACATCAGTATATAAACTACAGTTTTCCCCAGCTTGTATCTAAAGATATAGTTCCATCACTAACAAATACCCTATAAGATGGGGCGGAAGACAAAAATTACTGACCTTATCACTGAAACCAAACATCACAGAAGACCCAACATCAAAAGTGTAACCATCTCTCCGGTAATACCCAGAGCTGCCACCAGGAATCGCATACTTCTCCAAAACCAAAAACCCTAGCACCCTTCACTGCTACTTGAGTAGCAGCAACCAATCCACCAATTCCAGAACCAATAACAATAGCATCAAAATTGCTTTTTTCTCTGCCGACTTCATTCCCTCTAAATTCACTTCTTTATCCACACTCAACACTGACTTTGATCTCAGAAAGACAGAAAGAATTTCGTATTCACCTTGCAAAACCTCGACTCTACTTTACCAGGAATTTTATTGCCATTGAAACTTGTAATTCTCGGGGAATAACAGAATACAATTCTGGGTGTAAAAAATTGCACAATCCAAAATTAATGCTATCAAGATTATAATAACTTGAAAAGATTGAAACTTTGGCATTTTTCTGGCTTCTGGATCTGAAACTACCCAACTCAATGATGCTGTTGAATCCTAAACTCATTTCACCAAGGCTGTAGCTACTGCAATCTAGTGAATATTATGGTTGGTGGGTCTTAAAGCAAATCGATGGAGAATTGTTTTAGCGAGTGAAAAGCAGAGAATTATTGAATTGTGATGCAGATATAGTGGGCGAGAAAGGATCAATAAGAGTTTCCAATTCCTTTTTGTTTAATTTGTTAAAAGCGAAAAGAGTGTTGTCTCACTTGTCTGTTACTGTTTTTTTTTTCTGAGGAACTTGTCTGCTACTGTCGAATATGAAAGTGGAGGTTAGGTTATGATTCCATGTCATGATTCTTACGGTTTCGGAAAGCAAGTTTTGAAAATTTTTTTATTTAATTAATTTTTTTATTTAATTTTTTTTAATTTTTTTTAGAAAAAAAAATCATAAAAATCAGTTTTTAAAATTAAAAATATATTTTTTTTCAAAAAATATTTTTTCTAACCGCAATATTAAACAGTGCCAGTGTAGAGGGAAGACACAGACAAAATAGAACCTAATTTTTAGAGCTACGAAGTGAATCTGAATCAGTTAGCCGATTCAATTGTTGAGTAATAACTATGGATAGCAAATGGTTGGATTATGATAAATATGAGTTGAGCATAGAAAAATTCGATTGTTTACAATTCATTAATTTATTTATTATCCATTTAATTTAGAAAAATAAACATATATATTACTTCCTATGTAATATTATTTTTATATCATAATTTAAAAACTAAAAAAAAATATGATTTAAAGAATTTAGAATTCCTAATTTAAACTTAATATATTTTTATATGATAATGTTTCCACAAAATTAGAATCCCATTTTGGAAAATATTAATTTTTCACGGCAACATTTTTCATTAATAAAGGAATCTTTAAAAATAATCTTCACAAATTTTTTTCTAAATGGACAATTTATGTTTTGTGCAAATCTGAACGAAAATTAATTTAAGCAAAATTTATTAAAACATCAACAAAACCCACATGAAATTGAGGGGAAAAAAAAAAAAACTGCATGTATCCTAATCAATTGAAAAAATATCTTGAAATGAACCCAAAAAATCTCAATTTGAAGGCAAAATAAACAAACAAACCTCACTCTTTTTATAAAATTAATTAAAAAAAAAACATGGTTAGAATTTGGATTTCTACAAGCCCCAACAAAGAAATTATGTCTATTTCTCAAACCACACTAATTCCTAAAAGTTTATAAACAATAAACAATTTTTTATCTTCAAAAACCCAAATATTCTTGTTCGCATCAAATACTTGGGAGATAGTAGTAAAACAATAAGATACAACATATATACTTAAATAGTCTGTCAATCTAAAGAGTAAAACAATGTGATACAACATATATACTTAAAATATATTCAAATTATAATATAAGATATAATACATATACATAATATATATATATATATAATATTTGTTTTTCAAATAAAAATTATATTTTATGTATATATATTGTATATATTTTTATGTACATATATAGTATATCATATATGCATAAAATATATTAAAAGAAGATAAGGACAAAAATACAACAAATGGAACTACACTTAAGAAGAAAATGACAGTACAGGTATAAACGAATGGAAATACAGATAAACTATAAATTTGGGTTGAAAAAATATTATGAAACCTAAAAATTGGGAGAAAAAAATAAGATTTAAATTAATAGAGTTATTTAAGCCATAAATTAAATATATCATTTATTAAAAAAAGAAAAAAAAATGTGAAAATGTCTTTTTATTTAATGAAAGAGTTTAAAAGTCAAAAATACAAAATGTGCATTAAAAAGTTTTCCAAAAATAAAGAAGTATGTTATATACTTTTCTCTTTAATTTATTATATAAATACTCATACCCATTTAACTCTAATCCATCATAACTTACCAATTTACTTATATATCTAAAACTTATCCAAGATCTAAATTTTATTTCATCAATTTGAGACTCTAAATGAAAGAATTTTGACGTAAATTTTTAATTACAGATTTGTCTTAACATGTTAAACATCCCGGTATGTTTGGCTTACAAATCATTTTTTAGACAAAAAATTATAAATTTATGATTATGTCTTTTTTATCAATCTCACTCAATAATTTAGTATCATAAGTCTCTGTATACTAATTATACACTTTATTTGAGACGGTAATTAGACTCATATAGTATTGGTACTATTTTGATCACAATACGTTCAATTTCCACTCATTTTGACTTATTTGAGTTCGATTCGTGTGCTTCAATCAGTACTCTAAATATACAAATGTGACAGTATCAAAAACTTTAAAAATAAATTTTTTAACATTAAAAATAATAAAATTTTCTAGTAAAAACGATAATAAATATATATCAACTACAAAATTATATAATTTATTTTTTATTAATAAAAAATTTAGAAAAAATTAATATTGCAAATTTTTATGTAAACATTATTAATATATTAAGTAATTTTTCTAAAAACTTTATAAGAAAATTAATAAAAATTTGAAATAAAAAAATAAAAAAATAAATTTTTTTTAGTTTATATATGGATTTAAATAGATACTCATATCAAATTCTATTTTACCCATATATCAGTGGATTAAAATTGATTAAACTCATTTATAATTTATTTATATTTAAACTATCTATTTATAATATATACCTAAATTTAAATGAGTGAATTAATGAATATGAGTCGAAATTGTCACCCCTAATAATAACGGATTTTGTACCTTTTTTTTTTTATTTACTTTTATTTATCATAGTACGCACACAACTTGTGTCGTTTTGGCATATAAGGGCACCTATTCAAGAATATGCTCGATGCTCCTCTTTCACAATCCCATCAGGACCATCCATCAGCCGCATCAAAGCATCACCGTCGAAAGCTATCAATAGCCCACACTTGTCTACGTGGCCCCCTTTTTTTCTTTCCTCTCCTCTTCCACCACTGAGCAGGTGAGCACTTTAGCTGCCGTTTCCTTTTTCCCTTGCCAAAAAAAAAAAAAAAAAATAGCGCCAACGAATTTGGATCGATTCTCTCTATATTATAAACAAATCTTGATTATCTCAAATAATAAATAAACATTGAAAGGCTCCGAAGCCTTTACACTCTCTGTTTTGTGATCAGGTAATTTCATTTCCATCTTTTAAATTTCATTGAAATTTCGTGTCTAACATTTCTATGCTCCGTTGCTCTAATGTCGATTCTGCGGGTCTTTTTGCGTTTTTTCTTTTTAAATTAATTGATGAAACAGTGTGTTTGAAATTAACTTGGCAATTCGCGCGTTATGGTTTTGAAACATTTATGTAATTTGCTCAATTCATGTAGGGTTAATTACATCATGGTCACTAAACTTTGTATTATATACATCTTAATCATAATTTTTTATTTTGTAACACGAAAATTTCTTAACTTTATAAATTATTACAGAAAGTGATCGCCAACTAATTTTAATGAGTTATTAGCTCATTTTTTGTGGGTTTGTTGGATTATAATGATATAAAAACTCTATCACTAGTCACATTTGGTCACATTTTTTGACTTATTGCAAAAAATGTAGCTGGTGGTAACTAATGGTGGTATTGTGATACATATCGGTGATAATTTTTTGCAATTCATCAAGAAATATGGTTAAAAGTAATTAACGGTGGAATTGTGATACCATTATAACTCAATAAATAAAAAAATGAGTTTTCCAAATGACAACTCATCGAAATTAGTTGGCGATAATTTTTTTGCAATAATTTATAAAATTCAGTAATTTTAGTGTTACAAAACAAAAAATAGTGATTTAGATGCAAGGAATGCAAAGTTCAGTGACCATAGATGTAATTAGCCCATTCATGTAGTTTTGTGTTTTAGGAATTGAATTCTTGGGTTTTCTAGCTTTGCCTTTTAGTTTTATGTTTTCTGAATCATTTTTACTATCACAGGTGTTTCATTTCCTTCTTTAATTCTGACTATTTTGAAATTAATGACTTCACCGTATTTTTTTTGGCTTCAGTTTTGAATCTGCTTCTGTTTATAGGGTTTATGTTAATGGATTAATTTTTTGACGAAATCTAATTCTTAATACAATTTTATCAGGGTTTGGAGACGTGTTTTCAATTTCAGCATCCAATTAGGACAAATTTTCATATGAATCAGTGATCCAATATAGAAAAATGTGGTTTTGGCAATACTAAATTAAGAATAGTTTTCACGTTGTAGTCATAGGATTGTTATTAGTGTTATAGAGGTTTTTTCAATTTTGTTGCAATTGACTTTATTACTGTGATTAAGGTTTCAGATATAGCAATGGATTGGCTAACAGCTCCTGCTCGATTGATGATAGTTTCTGATCTTGATCATACCATGGTAGGTTTGGTTTCTGCTAGTTTCCTTCTGTAATTGTAGGTTTTAGTGGTTGATATTCTTTCTCCTTTTGCAGGTTGATCATCATGATCCGGAGAACATATCTCTTCTGAGGTTCAATGCATTATGGGAAGCCCATTATCGTCATGATTCTCTGCTAGTTTTCTCCACTGGAAGGTCACCTACACTTTACAAACAGCTTAGGAAAGAGAAGCCCATGTTAACACCAGATATAACCATAATGTCTGTGGGAACTGAAATCACATATGGTAACAAGATGGTGCCAGACGATGGTTGGGTTCAAGTTCTGAATGAGAAATGGAATAGAAACATAGTCACTGAGGAAACAAGCAAGTTTCCTGAACTTACGCTGCAGGTATAAATTATAAAGTAATGGCGTCTGGTATCTTATTGAAGGCTTTATCAGCAGGCATTTAGTTTGATCATTCAAAGTTTCCGTTTTGGAATTGTATTTAAAAGAAAATGGTGTAGCTCATTATGAAGTGGTTTTAAATTTTAATATTTGCAATTCCTGAATAATTGCAATTAATGGTGCGATGCAGTCAGAAACAGAGCAGCGACCTCACAAGGTTAGCTTTTATGTTGATAAAAATAAGGCTCAGGTTGTGACAAAGGCACTTTCAGAGATACTGGAAAAGAGAGGGGTATGATTCAATTTTGACTTTTTGAAGTTTTTACAAATTTGTATAAGTAGAGCTGTATTCATCCTTTATATAAGCTATAGCTATTTGGGATCTTTTCCTCTTTTTCTTCTTTTTTTCTCCTGTTTAATTTTCATCATTTTCATTTTTCTTCTAAATACAAGTTGTAAACTTTTTTATGCGTCCACTTAAGCTTTTTCAAGCCTTTTTTTCCTTCTTTGTCAGTTGGATGTTAAAATAATTTATAGTGGTGGAATGGATTTGGATATACTGCCACAAGGTGCTGGAAAAGGACTGGCTCTTGCATATTTACACATGAAGTTTAAGACTGAGGGAAAACTACCCAACAATACTCTTGTTTGTGGTGATTCCGGCAATGATGCTGAACTATTCAGCATTCCAGATGTATACGGAGTCATGGTAGGAATTTTTAGTTTTTAATTGTTAGTTATTGTTCACATCTCTGCATTGGGCAACTGAGGTGAGGTCACCTATACAAGTTTTCCCATTTTAGCATATTTCTTTAAAAAAAAAAAAAATTTACATGTGGATATGCAGGTTAGCAATGCACAAGAAGAATTATTGCAGTGGTACACTGAAAATGCTAAAAATAATCCCAAAATAATTCATGCGGCTGAGAGGTGTGCAGCTGGGATTATACAAGCCATTGGTCATTTCAGTCTTGGTCCTCATACTTCTCCAAGAGATACAACAAATATAACAGACTTTCAAGACCGAGAGCTGGCAGACATTACTCCTAGCAATGTTGTAGTAAAATTTTTCTTGTTCCTTGAGAGGTGGAGGCGTGCAGAAATTGAGAATTGTGAGATGTTCTTGGCTAGCTTGAAAGCTGATTGTGTATGTCTAGTATTGCTTTTTCCTTTCATTTTATGATTTTAGCAGCAATGTCCTGGCCTCGGTGATGCTTTTTTTTTTCTTTTCCTTTTTCCCTCTTCTCTCTTTGTCTGGCTTTTCTTTTTTTAAATTTTTATTTTCCTGTTTCACATTAGTTTTTCTGAATATTGATTTACAAATTCTAAACAAAGAAGAAAAAAGAGTTGAATAAAATTGGTCTATTGGCAATATAGATTATGAGATAGATTCTTTCAGTGTTTTCTGCAATACTGTAGGGTTGAATTTATTCTTTTGGTAGGTAAGAAAGAATTTGAGATGCCAATCCCTACCCAGTCACTGAACTCCAGAGCCAAGACCCTTGGTGAATTGGTCTGAAACCATGTAGAGTTGTAGGCATGGATGCTAAATTAGTATTTACACTAGATGAATACAACAATGTAGATTTCTTCTTTCTTCTTCTTCTTCTACTAGGTGGAAAAGATGTAATTGAAATGATTTTCTCATATAATACTCGGTTAAAGTGTCTTCAATATCCATGGTCCTCTCATTTATTTGTCTCCATAATCTCATGCATTCACATGATCATAACCCCTTCAATTGTTCAGCAGATTATATTTGGGCTTGCAAGATCTGATGATTTTATGTGTGGTCTTATTATCCGGTTTTGAGAAAGATAATTGTCTTAATAAGGGATTGTTTCTAATAAAATAAATTGCAATTGATGGGTCATTTTCTTCAGTATTTTATAAATTTGAGATATTCCTTGTGGATTTGAGCTCTTGCATTGAAATATCTGTTGTGGTTCTTTCTTTTGTATGATTTTAAATCAAATGCTTGTTTTGATAATTCCCCTTTTTCTGACATCTTGATGTCAAACTTTGGCAATCAACTTAGGTATGAGCTAGTATGTTTATGTCCTTTCTTGCCCTCAGGTCACTTAGAGCTTTTTGTTTTCTGCTAAACTGGTTAATTCCCATTTTTGGTGGCAGGATCCAGCAGGTAGCCTTATCCATCCGTCTGGTGTTGACCTATCTCTTCGTGATGTTATAAAGGGGTTTAGGAGTCACTATGGTGACAAACAAGGGCAACCATTCCGGATTTGGGTTGATCGTGTATTACCTACAAAGTTGGGTTCGGATACATGGCTTATAAAGTTCAATCAATGTGAGATGTCTGGTGAGACTTCTGAAAATCACAATATGAGAAGCTAATGAACTGTCTCAGTTACCGATTTAGCCTCTCTTATATGCATTTTGTTGATATATTTTCTGCTTGTTGACACACAGGGGCATTTTCCTTTTTCTTTTTCAAAACCAGAAATGATTGTACATGTGCTTTGAGCCCGTATTTTCTACTTTGTAGTTTATTTCTGTGTTATTCGACTTATTAAGATCTCACTATATGCTGTTACTTGTACTGGTCGATATGACTTTCTCATTCATAGATGCATGACACATGGCAGTGAATTAGCATTTAAATACTTCTGCTCAAACATCACTATGGTGAAATGCAACGGTGATTCAGTATATGCCATAGGACCATATGATGAATTCAAGATGTGCTCATATGATCTAGTTGTAGGCTGACCAGATGGTTAGAATCCTTTGTTAGAGAACTTTTAAGTGTTCTACACTGTGTACGATTAAGGTGTCAGAGTACAAAGGCTAGTAGAACAACTTTTTGTTTTAATCTTCATTATGTCTCTTGAAAATGTTTTTTTTTTTTTTGGGAACTCTTCTATTATTTCAGCTGAAGTAGTTAACCACAGTTCATGTACATTCTTCTTTTTTGAACTATCCGAGATCTTCCTTATACCCATTTCTCATTTATTTGATAGATAACTTAAGCTGTCTCTTAAACTTCAAATTTTATTTGCTTATACGCCAATTTTCTGTCTTTTTCTGTCAATTTCCAATTCATGCAGGTGATGAGCAGCTGGGTTGTTTTAACACTGCTATAATAAATATGAAGGTAAGCTTTTGAAATTAATAATGTATATTCATTTTAAGTATTTTGCTTATATGATTGGTTTGTTTTTTTTTTAGAATGGCAAAACAACTTATTTGCACGTGCATCAAACGTGGATGGAGGGATCAGCAGCAAAAAATCTATCAACCTGGCTCTTTTAGATTTTGCTTGCAACTTTCCTACAGAACTCCTAATAGTTTCAATAAAATTCTTCTGTTAACATTAAACTTGTCATTCCATTTTTGTGGTTTGATGATCGATGTACGAACATCAACCTTGTGAATTTTGAAGATGGCTTATTATAAATGATTACATTGAATAGAAAATTTTGATCCGTCTATATCTTCCAGGGTAAATTTTCAGTTCAAATGTTGGCGTGTAGGTGGATAATTGTGGACGTCCTTTTTTTTTTTTTGTTTATTCATGATAGTTGTTCTGATTGACATTCAAATTTACAAACATGTAGAAATGAATTGTCCATTGAGTTGTAAAATGCTTAAAATTAATTATGAATTTTTAATGCTACAGTTGATCATTAACAATTGATTATCAGCGCTAACTGTTAATAGCTGCCTCCATTTTTGAATAAGACATATCTTTAATTTGGAAGAGGTACTTATTAACCTCTTTGATCAGTGAACGCTTTGTCTCAACACAAAATTGAAAATTTCATTAAGTTTAAGAGTAAAAAAAATTACATTTTTCATTATTATTATTATTATTATTATTTTGTTTGTAGATTGGAGATGAAGAGTATGTTATTGTCTTTATACTGTTATGATTTTATAGATACAAACATGCTTGTTAATATTTTTAAAAAAGAGAAACTGTTGGAAAATGGAAGAAAGATGGACGTGGTAAAAGCCAAAAAGGGCCCAACCGGGTTCGAACCGGTGACCTCTTGATCTGCAGTCAAATGCTCTACCACTGAGCTATGGACCCATGACAAAAGCTGGTGCAATTATACATACAATAGAATTCTGTCTAATGAATAATTCCCTTTCTCCTCTTTGGCAATATTTAGGAAACTTCGAATACTATGCTAAACAAAAGGAAACTTCTAAGTACAAGACCGAATCACCCTTCTGATATCACCGGAAAAGAGAAGGAAGATTGCTTCATCCATACACAAAACTTGACAATAAGATAAATTCTTTTTAGGGGGTGTTTAGTTTAGTTGTTTAGAGTAGTTGATAGTTTTTTTTTTTTGTTTGGCTGATGGGTAAATGTTTAGTCAATATTAACTGATTTAAGTTCTAAACAACTGCGGATCGAAAAGCTCTATTTTAGTAAATTGAGACAAAAAAAAAAATTTATGAGCTAACAAAACAATGTTCAGGTGGACTCACCTGACCCTCCCTACGTAAGATCACATTCCTACCAGACTCTACACCGGCTTCAAACTCTCACCTTTCCATCAACACGTGTGAATCCACAAAAGTAACAAATATAAAAATCAAAACAAAAGAAAAGGAGCTAAAAGGTGTCTTCCTTTGCCGGGTTGACGTAAATTTTTCTCCATATTTTAAAATTATTAAATTATCAACTTTTAATTTTATATATTTATTATTAATAGATAAAATTAAAAATTAATAATTTAGTAATTATAAAACTATAGATGTAAATTATATTAGATGCACTACAGAAATCCTCATTAATATATTAGTATATTTGAATATCAATTATTAGATAAATATGTATTTTATCTAAACTATTTATTTATTTGTAATCTCAATTATAGATGAGTATTTTATAATTTAAATTGTTTATTATACCTTATATACTAATATGCTAGATATATCATTAAATGAGCTAAAAAAAACCAAGAGTTTTGAAAATATTGCAATATAGTTCCTCGTATCAATTTTGATACCAATGATGACGTAGAAGCCGGAATATAAAGTCAACATGCCACATTATTAGAATACCAAATACCGATTTTTGAATGTCTTTCAATTTTACCGCTATTTTTCTATTTTTCATTGCCACCGTTTTCATTTTTATCATTTTTTATTTTTATTTTTTTCAAATATGAGAATATGAGAATTACTATGTATTTAGCATAAATTAAGCCTTTTTCTATCTTTTAAATATAGATTAATAATTTTATTAACGTACAGGGTCATTACTTATCATTATGCATATATTTATTTATTTTTAATTATTATTTAATTAATTTAATTATTAAAAGAAATATATAAATTTGTATCTAATTATCAAAGTAAACTTTGGGTAAAATTTAATATTGCCAAATGAAAATTTTAAATTTGTATTTAATTATCTTAATTAAAGTTATTTACTTTAGTCAATCTTATATAGATTTTTTGTAATTTTTAGTTGAGTGATTGAGTGGATGTAGGATAAATCCGATAACTTCAACTTTTACTAATTTTCTATAAATCTTGAGTCCATCTCTAGTAACTTTTGGATAAATCTTGAATATACCTTTGGTAAACTTTTGATAAATCTTTAGTAGTTTCAATTTTTATTAATTTTCTGGTGAACTTTAATTAAATCTCATGTAAACATTGGTAATTTTAATTTTGATTAATTTTTTGATAAACCTTAATTAAATTTTAAGTAATACTCAGATAAATTTTAAATAAACTTCGGATAAATTTTAAGTAAACCTTATATAATTTAAATTTTAATAATATTCTAGTAAACTTTTGATAAACATTAAGTATCTATATTTTTGTGATATTTTTCGACATTTTTATCATATTTGAAAAAAGTTTAAAGAATAGTATTTTTTAAATATTGAAACACTTTTTTCCATTTTTATAAAAATCCATTTATTAATTAGCGTGTGATCAGTTTTGTGACTAATATCGGTGGTTATATTTGATGTATGCTCAGACCTAGTTGTGTTTCGCATGGATTGAATTTCCGGATCTCAGACTTTTTCTTTTCACTATTTAATAATTTAGATTCGTGTTTATAAATTTATTAAGAAATAAAGTGTAGAACATTATAAACTCGAAACTATCATTTAAAATAAATAAAATTTTTACTATTCCATTTCACCTATAACCAATTCCGAATATCCTAACTCCATTTGTGATATCAATTAAATAAAAATTATTATTATTATTATTATTATGAAGCATACTGTTATTTTTTAAGTTATTTATATGATAGAAAAATAAATTATTTTTTTATGAGATCATAGATATCTTTAGCTAGTCAATTGAAATTAATCTTGTTTGCATCGGGTATGATTACAAGAACGGTAAAACACTCTTTTATGAGTTTTAAAGTAGATATATTCTTAATACTTAAACTTAAAAACTCTAATTAAAGTAGAAGAGGCACATGTTATTTCATCAACACCTTCATATATTAGAAAAAAAATAAATATTTGACATCAGATAATATTTTTTTTTTTGCAAATTACATCAGATAATAATAATAATAATAATTAAATCATGTAACTAACAATCTTTATATAATCACATCTAAATTAATTATTTTGTTGCAATTACTATAAAAATAAATCTAAATTAATTAATTTAATAAAGTTTGAATATTGCTTAAACGTGTCTGTGTCCGTTTTCATGGATTTGGATCCAACAACAGTACATATTCAGAGATTTCATATTCATCAGGTCATTCTTATATAATTACTATTTATCAATCAATATGAACGCTAAACTTCCCCTGAAAATTTAAAATTTATCTTCTTATAATCAACATATATTAATAGGATGAACCTTTTCTAATTTTGAGAAAGTCGATTTTCATTTATTATGGCGAAAAGTTTATATTTCTTTTTCTTTTTTCACAATATAAATAATTGATTTGTGAATTTTTTTTTTTAAAAGAATTATCTTGTTACAAATAAATGTGAGCACATTCTAGCCCCATGTTTCCATCTGCTGCATGTCGAAATGTTCACATAGTTTAAAGACTGTTGCTTCAAGTAGCTTTCCTCTTCCATAAAGGTTCCAAACCCAGTTCGCCAATTGCAGTTCACCGGGCTGTTGGGTTTTCTTCCACAAGCTATCTCCAAAGCAACTCTCCTAAAACTGTATACATCTGATTCTCTGCTAGCTTTCCCTGTTGTGGCACACTCAGGGGCCATATTAACCCATAGTACCAGCCAGAACTGTTGTTTGTGTTCCTTTCCCATGAGCCTCGCTAACTCGAAATCGCCGAGTTTAGCATTGAAGTCGGAGTCTAGCATCAAATTGCTGATTTTCTCCTTTTCTTCCAGAGAGTGACACTATTTCTGAGAAAACAAAAATTGAGGTCACCACAATCACCAAGAAATCTGGATGTATTCGAATTGAAGTTGGCAACTTGCCGCTATGATTAATCAGATGGGACACGTGGGATACATGCATACCAACTATTCGTTGAAATGTCACAACGACCGATGATGTTGCAATTGCTTAGGCTTGACAATGTGTCGGGGGGCGGGGAGTATGACCCATCCCATCCCCATCATAACGGAGGATCGCCATCCTCGTTCCTACTGTGTACTAACGAGTATAAATTTATCTCCGTTCCCATTCGGCAGGAATTCTCTTCCCACCGAATTTTTAAAAAAAATTAAAAACTAATAAATAATATATTAATACGACAAATTTCCATAATAGAATGACTAATTTAATATGCACGAAATATAATAGTATTTTGATAAAATTACTGTGATATAAATTTAAAAGTTCATAAATTGAAACAAATTCAGTTATAAATATTCATACATAAAAAATAAACAATTTACAAATTAGATTAGTACATAAAATTAACTAATATGACTATAGTATTTATATTAATTATAAATTATATAAATACATACTTTTATTAAATAAATCAGTTATATATATTATTAATATAATTTACATTAATACATAAGTTTAATATAATATAATTTTTTATAAATAATATATATATAATTTTAAAGTATAATTATTGGATTTCTACGAGGTCGGGGTGGAAAGTATCATCCCTATCTCATCCTGCTCAACTAGGAAGAAATCTCCCCTATTTCCGTTCCTATAGGGAAGTAAATCGAAAAATACCCACCATATTTGGGGCAAATATCTATAGAGATCGGGAATTCTCCATCCCATTGTCAAGCCTATTCTTGCTTTTTCTAACGAGTTCATTATATCACTTTGTGTAAAAAGAAGGGAGCGAGAAACTAATGTTGTTAAATTAAAAAAGAAATCAAAATATTTATTTATTTAAATAATTAAGAGTAGAAAGACTAATTATGTTGTTTAATTAAAAATTATTAAATAAATAATTATTTTGAATTTTTTTTAATATTGACCTAGGTAATAGGTTAATAAATTACCTATTATTTGTAAGTAAAAATTTAAGTGTATCAATATACCTGGTATATTATAGTAAAAGCCTTATAATTAATATACTATATGGGTGTTTAAAATTGTTGTTAATTTAATGTCAAAAAATTATTTAAAATTGATTTTTATTAAATTGACTGATTTTAATTTTTTTTTTTACAAAGTTATTTTCTACTTTTAAAAAATATCGATTCATATTTTTTGAAAAACACATTTTTCAAATAGGAGATAAATATATATAATCCAAAAATAAAAAAATAAAATCTGCAATTTTGTTATTGGAATTATGACTATAAATAAATTATTAAGAGAATAATGAGAGAAATTTTTAGGTAGATTTAGTCTACCATATCATTTATAAACTAATCTAATAATTTATTTGATATATATTCAATTGTTTTATTTTTATTGGTTGATATAAATACAATATGCATACATATAAATGAATAATTTGATTAGTCTACAAACAACGATAAATTCTTAGGAAAATCTGATTTACTATGTTATCTGTAGACCAACTCAATCATACAATAATATGTATTTAATTGTTTTATTTTGATTGGTTAATGTGAAGATAAAAATAAAATAATTAAATGTATATTACTGTATAATTAAATTGGTCTAGTAAATCTGCTCTATTTAAAAATTTATCGTAAATAATTAATATAGTAGATTGAGTCTATCTAAAAATTTGTTGAATAAAGAAAAGATTGTATTGGATTTATTGTTTTAAGGTCATCCATAAAATATTAATAGTCAACTCCACATGAAAAGCATTCTCTGTTACTGTAATTTATAAATACATGTGTTGTAGGTTTTATTTTATGGGCATTTTCATGTATTGACCCTCCATTTCTACTAATTGCCAAACTCTTCTGAAAATCTTCTTCCTTATTTTCACTTTTATAAGCCACCACCTTCTTCTCAACATTTTTTTTTTAATTTTTTTTTTCTCTTGTCCCTGTAAATGTTATGAAATGTTGTCGATCTCTTTAACGTATGAAGTCTAAGAGCTAGAGAGGATAAAAATTTCAAAAAAGAAATTAAAATGACAAGCTCTATGGGATTTGGTTTCATGGCTGCCTTTGCAGTTTCAGGCAGCGTGGTTCTCATAGCCCGTCAAGTTCACAGACGTCTCATCTCCGATTTCATGAAGAAAATTGAATTTGAATTAAAGGGTATGTGTTCATTTTCTCTGATCGATCTTTATTTCCATGATTTTGAGCTAATTTGATTTTATGTTCTATACATAGGGACAAGGAGATCATCATGTCAGAATAAGAAAAGGGTTCGATTTGCAGAAGATGTAACAGAGGCATCAACAAACAACAAAGAACATCGAAACAAACATTTGTCGAAGGTAAAAGATTCGAAAATGGAGGGAGAAATTAGTTCATCATGTGGTGCAAAATTCACGAATTATATGCCTGAAAATAGGAAAATTTTGTACCAAGGAATCCTTAGGTACAAAACCTTAAGAGGATGTTCAATACTGTCATCTCCCTGATTTTCTCTTCTGCTGCTTCATCCAAACAAATCCTAATCTGTGGACTTCTGTAAAATTTTGAAGTCAATCTTCTTCTTGTGATCTTGTTGTCTTTCTTCTTCTTCTTCTTCTTCAATTATGTGTGAATCAAGGTTGTGCATAATTTAGTTAATTTTCCATTATTACTTTGTATTTAGATTTTCAGATGGGAATTGTAAAGTCCTAATTAATAATTAATTTATGGAATATCTAGTTTTTCCTTTCGGACTTTTTGGTTCAATTTGGTTTGCATTTGATGAATTTATGCTTTAGTTGACTAATTTTTTTTTTTATTATAGATATAATAAATATATCAAAATTATGATTAATTTCCTTCCCATTGAATTTAATTAGTTCATTCGTTTTTATTTTTCAAAAAAATTTCTTTTATCCAACCTGCTCCCGATTTTTTTAAAGATTTATTTTATTTTA